>CM031240.1:5237969-5364251 GCA_018340775.1 Taxus wallichiana var. yunnanensis | reverse complement strand
AATACTCAAATGACTTTTATTATTTCCATGATACAAATTATAGTATGATTGATTGTGATTGTGATTGTCTTCTATAATGTACACTGAGTTAAGATGAGAGTATTCAAGACTCATTTTTAGATGATAATAAAACCTAATAACAACCCATTAATTTTTTAATTTATCATTATGACTTTAGAAGGCTCATGACCTAACTTAAAATTAATTTGTAATTTTGATTATTATTTCAAAATCATTTGATGCCTCTCAATTGGCACTTCCATTATTAAAATCCAGATCGAATGTTCTATTATTGTTTACAAAAATATTATCCAAAGTTAAAGAATATTTAATGTTTTACAACATTATCTTGCCTTCTAAAATCTCCTTGAATAGGTAAAATTTTTACCTTCCTATGTGAAACTATAAAATTTAAAAACAACATTTCAACAAGAAATTATAAAAGTGTTTCATGAACCTTACCTTATTATAATAATTTTTTAAATAATTGTTTTAATATCAAGATGGACATGTCATTATATTGGATTCACCTATGTCAAAAATGGATCAAGTTTTTCCTTTGTTCATATTTGTATTGATTATTCCAATTATTTATAAGATTTCTAGATTTATTTATATTTATAGTTATTATTATGTTGCGAGCTATTCTTATAATGGCAAGCAAGGTTGTAATGCAGTGTGTTGTTGATATTATTCTCAACATTAAATGTTATGTTCATTTGACTCTTGTGTGACAATTCATTCAAAAATTTGGCTTCATTAAACTTTCACTACAAAAATTTGTTTCTCTTTTTTATAAGTCAGTTAAAAATAGTGGTATATTGACTATGTAGTAATGTTTTTTAATTCCCATTTTGTGTTTATACCTTTACTTACTTATTATAATGTTGTTTTCAACGTACAATTTGTTTTCTATTCTGAGATGATGTTCCCTTCTTAAACTGGGTGTAATCACTGGGCAATATTGTGCGATGCTGAATTTTTCATGTACTCATTTTAATGAATTTTGAAGTGCATAATGTGGATTGAGGTGATAAGAATTAAATTTAGTCTTATGGGACTATGTAGGTGATAACCCGAGTTACTGATATTAAACCTGTCCCTTAGTCTATTGTAGTTTTTTTGTCACGAATGTTCATTTGTTAGATCAATTTCAGTGATCCAAGGCATACCTATGATCATTAGGTAATTACGATCATTTTTGTAAATTAAATTTGACTTCATTTCATTCTTATATACCATTTTGTTATGTCATAAATTCTTATAAGGTTATTAAGGGTGTTTTGTTAAATCTTGTGAAAACATCCATATTGAAGATTAAATGTATTTTTGATTAAATGGGTTGTTTAATGACACACTTTTTTAATATCTCCAAAGGCATATTGAAACCTTTTCAAAACTGATTAGGCATATTTAAAAATGGACCTAATATTATATAAGCTAACTTCTTTCTCCATTCAACTAATTCACTACAAATTGAACTAAATGAAGTATACAAGGCTTTCTTTCAAACATACAAAAGTTACAATATTCCACTCTAAGTGGGAACAATAATCAAATTTACAACATGGAGGTTATCCCAACAAGATCACAACACAAATCTTCTTCCCAAGGTCATCTCCCAATTTTTATTTCAAACTTCCATCCATCAACTCTTTAAATCTTGAATCATAATAAAAATAAAGGGTTATAGATGATGCTCTCCACCCAACCTATAATCCAATAAGGAGAGGCCATTCCCTTATTCTCCCCATGCCCAACCAAAGAACAATGAGGAGTGTAAAGAAACATTTGAAAAAATTCACAAAGGTCTTCACAACATACATTCCACCAAATAACACATTCAAACAATACACTTAAAAAATATACTCAAACAATATTACAACTTTCCCAACAAGCACAAAGGCTTGACAACAACAAGCCAACAAGGAGTAATGGAATATGGGCACCACCCTTTTGTCTCCTAAGTGATGTAGGATTTCCACCCAAAATCCTCTATGTGCCAACTAAAGCAGTAATCAAATCCTTATTTCTACACTTGCAAATATGTAAAATATATCCATGTTATCATTTTCACTCCCCATAGGTGGAACTCAAACTCACACTCCCTCCAAAATGCATGTCTCACATCTCCCTTTTCCCTCCCCAATGGTCCCATAAATCCATCTCCACACCCAACTTAAGGAAAGATACCCATTCACAATCAAACATAACCACAACACTCATACAATATACAAACAAACACAATTTCTACATCAAAATACATTAATACAAAAATGCAAAAGGAGGAGAGCCTACCTCTCCATCAAGATTCCAATTCCTTTTCTCAAAATCTTTATAATCCTTCACATCAAGCTCAATCAAAGATGCAACTCAATAGAAAACTCCAAGTATGCAAACCAAGACCAATTTTCAAAAGTGCAAGAGAAGAAAATAAGGCAAGTAACTCAAAAATCGAAACATAAATCTTCTCTCCATACCATGCTTCATTAGGGGTAATCCATTGAAAAACATTATAGGTAATCTGATTTGAATATAGTTGGTGTAATTCATGGCTTCGACCAAAACCTCGAAAGTGCTGAGGTTCTTTGATTGAATCATGTAATTTTCCATCTCTTTGAGTGTCGTACTTTTTTGTTCCACAACACCATTCTATTGAGGAGTTTAGGGAACTATATGCTGATGTAGAATACCATAGTCAATACAAAAATCCTTGAATGCATTATGAATATACTCCCCATTATCAATGTGAAGCTTTTTGATGGAACAAGATTATTGTTTTTCAAAAAAATCATTAAATTCGTAAAACCATTGAAAACATCACTCTCATCTTGAATAAAATATACCCATGTTCTCCTCATGAAATCATCAATAAAATTCAATACATATTTGCAACTAGAAAAGAATGAGAAGGAAGAGGTGTCAAATCACTATCTATAAACTCAAGAGGACCCTTAGATTAGCCAATCCTTTGGGAAATGGATCATGATGTTGTTTACCTAACATACAACCTATAAAAACACCATCAAGTAGAAGAAATTTTATGAAGTCTTGTTACCATGTTCGAGAAAATAGTTGTTGCATGAGATATTTGAAATTTAGATGGCCAAAACTCTTATGGCACAACCCGCTTTAACATAATTTGAGTGAGAATGAAAAGAAGATCATGTAGATGTCTTGAACTTGTTAAAGAGATACAATATAGAATCTGTATCCACAACCCCCGTAGCTTCAATAGCATTAGGATCATTCAATTCTCTTATTACAACTTTACAAGTGAGAATTCAAAAGTCTTTCCTTTCCTTAAATTACAGAATTGATAGCAGACAAAAATTGTTATAAATGTGGGGAACATATAGAACATCGGCACCTTGAACCATTTGACATGTTAACAATCAAGTAGACCCATTACATTTAACGGGAAGTAGATTTTCCCACCATAATCTTAGAAACGTTCCAAGGAGAAAATAAACTTAGTAAATTATTTATATGTGGGATGTGATGTGTGGCTTTGAATAAAAAACACATCTATCATCCAATGGAGTGAAGGCCTAAGTGAAAGGGATTTGCCTTTACCAGAAATGGAAGAGGTTGAAGGTGTTGAACAGACGCATAATTTGTTTCAACATCTTCTCAAGTGCTCCAATTCTCACAAAACACCATGATTATGGATGATTTTTTTTGTTATAGAAAGTACAAGGATCATACACCTTTCTTTTGACAAGTATTTTTCCCTTTCTAGGACTAGAAGGTTAAGGGAATTCTAAACTTTTATTAGTGGTAGTAAAGAGGGTTTAGGAGATTCTAAATTCTCCAGGTACTACCTTTAACTTAGGTTTCCCTTTACCCTTAGGATAATTTGCTAAAATTTCCTAGCTTGAGGTTTGAAAGGCATCAAGTGCCATTAACTTAGTTTTTCACGAAATAACCTCTCTGAAAACACCTAAAATGTTGGAAATTTAAACACATCCTCCGAGCATCCATAGTTGAAATGAAAGCAGTATGAACACGAAAATGGACCTTTCAATTTTGACATAATCAACAAAATGCATTAAGGATCTCTTTTTCTTAACCACCATCATTTAATTTATTTTTGAGTTCTTTGAATTTAGTCAATAAATATTCTATGATAGGAAAATTAGAAGGTGACAGGTTGTAAACTCCATTTCTAGTTGTAGTAACTTGAACTCATTAATTGTACCAAACAATTTTTCAAAAATCACCCATACCTCTTTAGGAGATTCAATGACTCCACTATGAAACTAAAGGTTGTCTATAACATTGATAAAAATAAGTCTCATGGCCTCATCTTGCTTACACAAGTAACCATACTTGTCCTTCTCCACTGGTCAAGGTAGGCATTGAATATGTAAAAACATGCCACTAACCATGGGATTTGAATTTTTCTCCATTTTCACTTCCAAACATGATAGTGGATAAATTTAATGGTTAAAATAGGCATAAATCCATGATGTTTGTGGGCATGAAGAAGAAGCCATACTTCTTGACATGGCATAAAATGAACAATTCTCCCCGAAAAATGGTATTTCCTTGGATGGTACTAAAAATTGAACCAATAAGAAGCAAGGCGTCGAAAAAAACATGCACTTTTGTGAAAAATGGCACTCTATTTCAAGTTACTTGGCCAAACGTTATTAAGCTTTTAAATTCCTATAAAAAAGGTGAATTTTAAATTAAAATTACCCACTTGATTAAAAATTTAGACCAATTAGAGGTAAAGGTGGTCGTGTGACCACTCGTTTGAATTGGGATAAGATGTAGATTTTAAGTATGTCTTCCGTTTATAAATAACCTCATAAAATATTAACTTAACTAAAAACATCATTATTAGCCCTAAAAAATTTATTTGAGAAAAACTTTAGAAGAAATAAAATTTTCAAAAAGTATATTTTTACAAAGAATAATTTAATTGGCCAATCAACATGGTTGTGCATGCGGTAAGTTATTGAAAGAAATAAACTCACGACACATTTTAAAGCGAAAACCATCATTGTTTCTCGAGTTGAATATAATCTCCACGTGGCAAGCTGAGATGTTACACACAGGTGGTTTGAAGGTGGTTTTGTGCGGGTGGTAAGCATCTTTTTCAACCAAAAAGAGGTTTTTAATGCTTTGATTTTCTACCATTGGAAGTGTTTAACTTTTCACACAAGAGCATATCTATCCAAAAAATAAGATAATATGAAGGCAACTCCAAAAATAATGATTTGGAGAAACCAAAAACCTTACTTAGCACACCGTAATCCTAAATGTTCTATTTTACGCAAAGAATATATTTAAAACCTCTAGCAAAAAAGGATAAGCAGCAATGAAGGGCTAGTCAATCAAAAAGTGTAGTTGTAGATAACCCGGGTAGGTAGTAGTACAACCAATTATACACAACAAGGTCAAAGAAACCCAGAGAAGTAGTAATAAAAGGTAGCTCTAACAAGAAATCAAGAATAGAAAATCTAAGAACACAATTGCACAAAATTGGGACAAGGATTTATGCAGTAACCAAATGCTCTGATACCATGAAGGGGAGAAACACAAGATCTTAGCAACATACCTAATCACATATTTTCACAAGGAGGCAAGTTGCAGAGAGAAAACCAAAAACCAAAAAGAAATATTATTCAAGCTTGTGTATTTCATGTCCATGAACACACAATTATATAGTGTTTACAAAGCTAATCCTCAACAAAAAAAAGGGAGGAAACAATAAAACAAGAATATTAAATCGTCTCCATAAATTTAAGAGTGGAGGCAATAGCTCAACAACTCCAATAAGTTACATGTGAGACACAATTTCCTACAAACTAATTAAAAATAATTATAACCTATTCTCTCAAAGGAGCTTATTTAAGGTGCAAAATATCTAGTTCACAAATACAAGTGTGAAAGTGTTTACACTATCTACCCAATTTATTGCCCACATGTCATATCTTCCCTCTTAATTCAAATTTAAGCTAAACTAGTTAATTAAGATACATTAACAAGTGTTAATAAAGTAACAATATTTCCCAAATAATTAAACACATGCACAAAAATTAGAACAACCAAATAAAATAAAGGAAACAAATTACACCCATGGCCACATAAATGAGGTTACCCCCTATGGGAACCTCCTAACAAAGCATGCAACAACACAACATAACATTATACACAAGTTGTCAAATTTTTGCCATGTTGCACAACACCCGACATCCTTCCATGGTTGGTCCCCTATCCCCTTTCGATGTATGTGATAAAATTTCCTACAACACAAACATTGTACATGTAACACCCACAAAACCACACACACAAATGCCATGGGATATGTCAATTTAATATTTTTTTTGAAGTTTAAATGACACCACAAGAGATTATAATGGGCCACAACTACTCACAATAGGTTGGGAAAAACATTGACTACCTAGGCATGAGGGAACATATGACACCCTTAATGAATAAGACACAACATCATGGCCCAACAAAAGAACATACTTGTGAATTTGGGCATCCCATGGTGAAATTATTTTAAGGTTACTTATTTATCAAAACGTCTTTCCATTCTTAACTTACATTTTAGAAGGTTCAGGTTATGATTCATACAATTCTTATTATAGAGCTAGATTTCTTTTCTTTTATACTATTGAGTAACTAGCTTAAGATTATCTCTAATATGACAATTACTTGTTTAATTCATTTAAAATAACCGAGGCATTCAAACCACAAAGCTAGCATCCAAACTCATGCTAATGAAACTTGTTTTGAAGCTTCATTGCACCAACAAGATGAGCATGAGCTCCAAATAAGATGGATTTTCGTTTTGGTTTGGAGTTATAACCTCCCTAAGCATGGGTCAATGTTTATTGACATCAAGGGGAAATTTACAATGTACCTTGGAAAAAGTTAGGGAAAGAGAGATATATAGAGTCCAACTTCAAGATATCATTAGTGAATAACTGATCGTTTAATGAGGATTTAGGAATAACAAGATTGGATAAAAGATTCATTTAAGCTTCTCTTGATTAAGTTTGACAAAAAGAATATATATTAGGTGAAAAATAGATGATTTAGATTTAATGATTTATTATTCAATCTCCCCTACTTACTAAGGCCTTTCCAATTTCCAAAAGCCAAACATTGAATAAAACTTAATTACATTTTACACCACACAACAAGGAAAAAGGTTTATTATTACAACTTAGAGTAGTAAGGATAAAATATTTTTCTTTTTACATAGGTAAGAGTTTCCTTATCTTTCACTTTAAGAGTTTTGACTCCATCTAAGCATTTCAACATTATATTTCTTTTGTATAACATTTCTGAGAATTACCCTAACATTTTATGATGCCTAAAATTGCATGACTGCCATAACCGAGAAGGGGGAATTAAATATACAAGGCCATAACTTGAGCATTCACCATTTCCTTTATTTATAAAACTCAACAAGATTACAACATTTACTAGCCGATTTGACACACCAAACAAAGGTGACAACTGATTCAAAAACACTTAGACTAGGAACAAAAGGAGATCAAACTTGGTCAACCCAAGTGAAGCTAACTGTCAAGTTTCTACAATACAATAAAATACTCAAAACAAGGCTGCGATCAATCTATATCATTTACAAGAATGTTTTACAAGTTTCAATTTCAGCTGGTTATGACAACCTCCTTCCAAAAATACAAAAAACCAAGGCAATGGACCCTTCAAAAATCTCTACAAACACCATTCCACATCTTGCAACACAGTATGAATTCGATCAAAGAATTGCATAAGTAAAACCAAAGTACTTTCAACAAGCCTTTCTCTTTCTACCACGAAAACCATCTACACATTTATTAGTCAGAGTCAGTTCACGAGAACTAAGCACGATAAGTGCTATATCATTAAGACATTGAGTTGTTATCTAATTGTTTTATAAAATGAACACTGATGTTTATGACAATATTCCAAGTGTCCAAAATAAGAGTAATTAAAAGGCTTCCCAAAAACTACAATGTCAAAATTAGAAAGGAAGGCAATAATTCTATTTGAGTATCATTTGCTCATGTAAGAAGTTAAATAAACCATCATAATTTAATTTCATCTATATCACAATAATGGAAATCATTTCAACATGATAACATTTTAAACTGCAACTAGTTATGAGAAAATAATTAGTTTAAGTCGTGATCTATCCCCATTGATTCAATTTAATTTACCAAGCCAAGATCCACTATATCACAGTCGGTTCCCATCCAACCAAACAAAAATGAATTGATCTAAAAGCACAATGACTTAATAATAATAGGATGTTGTCCCTATAACAATTAATTTTATATCAACACAAAACAAATTTTATGAAAAGCACAAATGACCCAGCCTAGGCATCATACAGTCCTAACAACCCTACTATCAAAATCCCTGCCTCTATTCCAAGAGGATTGCTTAAGCAAGAAAAAAACTAGAAAATACTGAAAATAACAATTATATACCCTATAGGAGGTTTCTTGAATCATTCACAAGATAAACCAAAGATATGACAAGAGCTCCTAAAGGATATGTCAACAACAAGCTGAGATCAAACCTATTTGATCAAAACATAACCATTCAACCAATATGACATCGAGAAGGTTGTAACACAACATGAGTCATAATAAATAATCCATAGCTGAATTCTTAAATACTCTAACATCCAAGCTACGAGGAGAATGAAATTAAGCATTCAAAGAGAAAACGTAGTTTTAAGGATTGAAAAATGTAGTTTTAAGGTTTACTAAAATTAACCAATATGATCTTACACATAAGACCAAGATCCAAGTTTTAAGGATTGAAAACTTCCTTAACAATGATCAAGTAGATCTCACATCTACCAACATATTTGAAACAAAACAAACAAGATACGAAAAAGAGTCTATACTCCGAAAATTTAAGCTATCCTCGAGAAGATACGAGTATAGTCTCAAGAAGATATTTTGTAGGATCAAATACATTCCTCAAAAAATACAATAGTCACCGGGAAAAAAAGATGATCCAAATCATAAGAATCCCCAAAACGGTGAACAAGGATTACTTTACCAAATAATGATGGTCACACATGACGCTCAAAGACTAACAATTCTTCGAAGGAAAAAAAAACAAAATAACTAACCCTATTCAAGAGTAATACCCACTTGGGTCCATTCAATAATAATTCAAGTGAAATGAACTGAAAAAGATAAAGGCAGAAACTCCATCATTCACCTATACATTATGCACTTACAGTGCTCAAATACTATTTCATGAATACCCAATATGGGTCAAACAAGATCTCACAAAATAAACAAAATATCAAAAGATCAGATACCCAACATAAGCCAAAATGAAGGATTACGAACCGAAACAAGATTCCGAAAACATGCACTATAGAATCAAGTTGACCAACAATATTTGATAAAACAACCAAATTGTAAGACCATCAAAATGAAACAAGAATTTCATTACAGGACCCCTTTGATTTTTATTAATGAGTTGACATGTTATCTCTCGAAAGTGTACCTCTCTAAAGAGATGGTTGTAGGTGTTCTAAGCTTGCAAATTTTATCTCTCTCTTTAATCGATACAATGGAAACACCTCAGGTCTATGGGTATACCTATTTTGAGGTGATTCTCCGATATCAAGGCTGGTTCCTTATTGATATATCCTAAACTAATTTTTTAGGGTTTAAGGGTAAAAGATAACTGTAAAATAAAATAAAACTTGAGGTGATACACCAAACTTGTATGAGGTCTTTGACTGAGTACATGCACAATTGATATGGAATTAATTTCTAATGCACAAGCCAATAATTTTTGAAGATAATTAAGGGTAAACACTTTGATGTATTGAGGGATAGAATCACAACAATACTACTAAGTTACACATACACATTAATATCATGCAGAAATATTGCAACTGAACATGGTAAGATGATTAATCGGGGGAATTCAACATTAAAAAGATTAATAGAAACATACAAAAGACTACAAATAATTGGAAAGGTAGAAAATACTTCACATTCAAAGGGAAAAACTGGCAGAAAATTACTTCAGCACTCATGTATCTAAAAGTCCTCTCTCTCACTCTCTTTTGCTTTTCCAAGGAACACAATATATAGCAAAATATTTCCCACCCTTCCTAAAATAGGCTAAAATTGTACTCACCCATGCATCCTATTTTTATCCTTCATCTATTAATAAATAAAGGAATAAAAATAGAACATGCAAATACAAAGAGGCATTAACAACCATTGGTTACAACTCAATCAAGCTCAGAATGACTATTCTATTTTTAAGAAAAGCATGAGTGATAATTTGCTAAAAATAAGTTTTGCTTGATGAGCAAGTTTTCTTCTTTGTGCATGCAAATTCATATTCTGGTCTGTTCTTTTGTGAAGGCATGCAACCTTATCCATTTTCAATGATAATATTAGCACTTTCTAACCATGGTTGAATCTGGTGAACTTAGGACTCGAATTAAGGTGCAAAAGTATTACAAACTTAATCATTTTTGGTATTTGCATTGTTAAGCTCCATTCGAGCTAGAAAAGCTCGGAAAAATCACCCCCTCACTTTGCCATTGTTGATTGTTCAAGCTTGATCAAGGTTTTTGTGAAGAAATATGTCTTTTATTACTTCAAAAGATCATCCATGTGGGACAAAGTTGATCCAAAAATGAGCTTAGAAAATCCTTTTTCATGTTTCGATAGAAATTGCATTTTTGAATATTTAGCACACGCATTTGCCTTTTAATTTAGGCCTTAACGTGTCTGAATCTGGTCAAAGTGGGATTACGGCTTACTTTTGATACTTTGCTACCTTTTTCAAAAAAGGCTTAAAATTTTAAAATGCCCCAGCGGCCCGCTTCCCCGATTTTAACTTTTGATGCTTGGGTGGAGTCATGGGTGACTTAAACATTTTTCCCTTTAGAAAAAAAAAAAATCAAAATCTCAAATTGACCCGACACTCCACTTTTGACTTATTGAATACATGGCTTTGTTTGGTCCTTAAGCGGGCGTGGGGAACTTTTTTAAATTTTCTCCACTTTATAAAAAAGTTTCAAATTCTCAAACTTCTGGGTGATTTGCCTTGACTTTTTGATGTGGGCTCAACATTTGACTTTTCCTTTAACATAAGCGGCCATGGGTCATTTTATGATTTTACACCCTTTTGAAATAAATCTCAAAAATTTCAAATGGCTCCGATGCTCCACTTTGAATTTTTTATGTGGGCTCAACATTTGACTTTTTCTTTTAACATAAGCGGGGTCATGGGTCATTTTACGATTTTACGCCCTTTCGAAATAAATATCAAAATTTCAAGTGGCTCGTGTTATCTCTCAAAAGTGCACCTGTAGAGAGATGGATGCAAGTTTTCTAAGCTTACACAAATGATCTCTCTCTTTCATAGATATAATGGAAACACCTCAGGTCTATGGGTATACCTAATTCGAGGTGAGTCTCCGTAAGATTCAGGCCGATTCCTTATTTGTGTATCCTAAAGCGCTTTCTAGGAGTTTGAGAGTAAAAGATAATCGTAAAATGATTGAAACTAAGGTGATACACCAAATGTGTGTGAGGGCTTTAAATGAGTATATGCCAACTGATCGTGAAGGATTCTTGATGCACAAACTAATAGTTTTTTTTCGTAGAATATCTACGGGAAAAACACTTGATTATCTTGAGGAGGATCACAACACTACTAATAAGATAACATGCACATTAAAAATTAAGCGAAAGGACTAAAATTTGCAGAGGGTAAGGTGGTTGATTAGGGAATTCGCATTCACAAGATTAATATAACATACACAAGACTGCAAAATAACTTGGAAAGGCGTAAAACACTTCACACTCGGAGGAAAACCGGCAAAATTTGCTTCATTACTCATATATCCAAAAGTTCTCCAAGAAGAATCCCTGTTCTTTGCAAAGGCACACAATACATAGCAAAATAAATTCCACCCCCTTAAAAATATCCTAAAGCTTGTAATCACCAATGCATCCTAATTTTATCCTTTATTTAATAATAAATAAAGGGATAAAATAATACAAACTAGAGCATGTAGTTAAAAATAGGCATTAATAGCATTTTTAAAAATGTAATCAAACTGAAGTTGACTTGTCTATTTTTAAGAAAAGAAAGGATGAATAATTTGCTAATAATAAACCTTGCTTATTAGGCAAGTCTCCTTCTTTGAGCATGCAAATTCGTTTTCTTCTCTATGTTGTCTTCTTGTGAAGCATGCAACAAATTAATTCTCATCGTGAGTGAATAATTCAAAATTTCTGATATTTGCAAACTTAAATATCCTAGGCGGGGACCATTATTCATGTGTACATACTCGACATTGACATCTCTTTCTAAATGGTCACATGAATGACACTCAATAACTCCACTCTAACCTCCTTGTGGGGACCACTTTAAACTTGCTTGGTTTGGCCACCATTGTGGACTTAACTCATTACCATAGTTTTAGATACACATGGGGCACTTGTAATAGTTACCCCACCATAATTGGTCACCTTTGATTATTTGACATAAGTTTTACACTATATAGTCTCTGCCACCTTTGGACATACACGACCATGTAATACTTGTGGTTTGCGTATGTTTGAATAGTATCTGGTTAAAATATTTCACCTTTTCGGTGATCATTGTGGCATAATTTTGTCATCTTTTGGAATTATTTAAACTTTGGACTATAATAGGTCTTTTGAATTTCGAATTCAATGATTTTTGTTTGATTCAATGATGTAGGTTGGCCCCTTCCTCCATGATGACTCACCCTTGGCATGTTGGTCGGTGGAAATTTAACCCCACCCTAATTAGGGTTTTATGAAAGCTCACCACGTATATGAATTGTTTAACCCTAGTTGGGTTTGGTCCTTGATGAAGACCATTGATCTCTATCCCTGATGGACTTGCACTGTTGATCCTGACCCTCGGTTAGGGTTACGGTCTGCATTGAATGTTGGTTCTTCGGGAGGCTAACCATGGTTATTCTTTGATCTTTGAGCTCGTTTCTAGACCATTGATCCATGTACCTTTTCTTCTCTACCTTTGATTCTCGACTATGGTTGAGTTTTGTTTAACTCACCTCTCGAGCTTATGCAGTAAAGGGAAATCAACCTAATGATCATCTCATTCGCTTTTTTTTCTATTTTACGGGCAAAAACCGGAAATTTTTTATTGAAACCATTGTTCATAAAGCTTACTATTGAGCTCAAAGGGGCCCAAACATTGGTATATTTTGTCTCTGTGAGATTTTCTTTGAAGTGGCTAGTGGCCACAATGGATGTTCCATTTAAATGTTGTAAATTGGGTTTGTGAAGCCTTTATGCACGTATGTTTCATCTTTTGTTCTGTAAGAGTTTTCTAAGAAAGATCGGTCAATCTTTTTAATAGTTATCATTGTATTTGAGCTTTGATTTTTTGAGGTTTGTCTGGTTTTTGTATCTTCATGCATCTTATATATTCAGTATTTTTTTCTATTAGAACTTTCTGAGTGAATTTAGATGATGCTCATCATTTTTTAGGGTAACCCTCAAGCTCGGTTCTTGATTGTGAATGCATTTTCTAAATTTTTGGAACTCAGTAAGGTTTGTGGACACCATTTTTATCCCTTTCAAGCTCTATTAATTTGGCTTTATGAAATAATGGCTGCCATGTTGACCTCTACTGATCTCGGTTTCCTATAATTGGCATCACTATTTGATGAGGATGGTAAGATTCTTTAATTTTGAGGATCCAAATTATTACTATTTGAACTTCTTTCGCTTGACGGTTAGAGGTAACTCTGGATTCACCCTTTTATGAATGGCTTAATAGTATGAATACTCTGTTTTGCTTGATATTGATAAGCTTGTGTCACCATAACTTTCTTGGTTATTACTATTAGCTTTCTTGAACCGACTATGGAGGGTTTGCTAGATAGTTTACGTTCTGGGTATTCCATATTTTCTTTGCTATCCCTAGATCTGGATTTTTCATTGAGAGTTTTATCTGTATATCTTTGTGGGCCTACATTTTCTCCGTACTTTGAATTTTTCTCCGGCCTTAAAATGGTGACTATAGTTATATGTTGGTTACAAAATCTACTCATACATTGATTAGAGATTTTGAAAGACAAACCAGATATTCAAATATTTGATAGAAAGGTCTCGATCAGTTGTATTCTATTTTCTAATTTTTGCCTCTAATCAATTTAGAAGAATTAGTGATTTCATTCTTCTCGCCAAATTTTTGTGAATCCTGTCAATGTTGTGTTGAAGCGCCACTTTTGAAGCTTTTCAAAACTTTAGATCTCGAAGAATATCTCAAACCCATTACCCGTATCACAAGATTTATTACTTGATTATTTTTGAGTTTGATGGATCGTCCGAGGCCTCTCTGTTTATGGCTTTTGAGAACTTTCTTTTAACCCTACTTTTAAGGTAAATCTATGATTTCATCAATTTCATGATATCTTAGAGTTAAATATTTTGTGTTTGACTTTACTTTTGAAAGACCTCACGGGTAGAAGTAGATTTTAGTTTCATCCTTCCTCTGATAGTTTTGTTTCACTATGAACACCATTGTTGAAATCGAAACTTAGCGATTGTGTGTATTAGTTTGTTTCTCTCGCAAAAAGGTTTTTATATTATTTTAGGTCTGTTATGAAATTCTTGGCTTGATTTTTGTATTATGGAAAATAAATTCTGTTGTAATTAGTGATTCAGGATCAACTTGATCCTTTGAGAATTATGTAGCGCTCCTTTGAGCATACTTATTTTAATCCTTCTCAATCTAAGATCACTTGAAAACTGAAATTCCTTCCCGGATGAGTGTTCGAATGAAATTGGTTTCTCGTTATTATTGGAATCTTTCATCTCAAAATAATAGTTGTATCCCATTAATCATTTTGAGAGTACAAATGAACTTATTTCTTGGATAATAGCCTCATTTTAACACCAATGATAACTTGTTGAAAAGTTGTATATTTATAGTGATGTACTCTTTTCGTTTGTGAATGAAATCCAACTTTGTATTTAGAATTTAGAACAATCTCATTTCATTATGAGATTTAGAGCATCTATGAAATTGATCTCCTTCATACTTTTGAAGTTGTAGTTCCATTTCTTTTCTATGATTCTTTTCCTTGCATATATAGTTGTACTTCTTTGATATGGCAGCATATATCGTAATTCATATTTCCTTTATTTGAAAACTTAAATTGATTGAAAGGATGTACTATGTAAAATTACTTCAAATTTCATGTTATTCAGCTATTAAGTTATAGTGAATGCTCCAGTACTTAAAAATGATGATTTAGAGTGCAATCCATTTTATTTTTGCATTGTATCTTTGTATTTCCATTCATTACAACTCGATATAGCTATTTCTCTTGATCATGTAATGATTTTCTACTTCTGTATCACTTATTTGATTTGCATAGTTCTTTTAAAGGATGTAGTAATTGAAAAACATGATGAAAAGTAGTAAATGTCCATTTTACATGGAAAAGCCACATCAAAATTTTCCCAGAATCTTCTCTCTCATCCTGTTTCACCTGTAATCCCTTTTACTTTTAGCTTTAGCTTCTTGAAATCTTATTCTGCCTCTTCTTTGCAAACTAAAAAATGTACTTCTATCTTCCATTCTCTCTTCTGAGCTCTAACCTCTTCCATTTGTAGAATGTTTGTTGAACTTTGAGTTGTACTCTTCCTTCTTCTTAGCATGTACTTATGACTTATTTATTTCTCTCTTTGGTTGTAACTTTGTACCTCCACACATAGGAAAACTTGATTCTGAAATATTTAGGCTTTTTGGCCTCTCTTATGTCCATGTTTTCTTCTTTCTTTTACTTTATTCTTTGAGTGAAAAAATCATACATGTTGTTTGTCCTTCAAGTAGAATAAATCTCCTACTTAGGGAAGATTCATATGCATGAAGTAGGATAGTGTAGGAATATGAATTAACCCAGAGCTCTTTATCGATGATTTCGTTATTTTACTTTTTAGGTACCATGCCTTGAGGATGAATGGACTTAGCGAGGAGATGCTCTGCGTGCATGACGAATAATATACAGGGAAATGATGGGTTAACCTCATACTCCTTTGATTTCTCTTTAATTCATGTGTATCTTTATTTTTAGTAGATGTACTTTACTTTTCAGGTTACATCCCATGGCTTGTGTAGGAAACATTTGACTCTCCTTGTGAATAAAGCATTTAATTTTGTAAATGATTTGTATCTCTTTTACATTTCTATTTTATATATGGATTGTTTAATGAACTAAACAACTTAGTAACATAATTGAATGTCTTAATCATGACGAAATAACATTGAATAGAACTTGTAACATTCAGTAATGAACTCTGATTTTCTGTGATCTACACTTATGTTTGTAGTTCCAAAACTTTACACTTCACCTACTTTGCAGTTAGATTTCTTCATCAAGACAACACAATTGTCCTTCATGGCTTGTGTTCTTTTGTTGAGGATGGTCATGAAATTGTAGACTATGTGATCTATTACATTTTGTAACATCACACATAGTTACATATTTCATGTAATATTTTAAAAATAAATCAGCAGTAATGACATAATTTGATGTGAGCTCCCCTAAGCTTAGGTATACTTCACCAATGCTAGCCATCATAATAAAGTTTCAAGTTGCCCATCTTTGCACAAGTGTAAAAATTGTCAAAATTGTTGACGATCCTATGGGAAAAACTACCGGCTAGCTTATATACCAATGCCTTGCTCTTTTCCATTGGGCATGGAGTCGAACATGTAACAACATTTTTCCTTTTCGAAAAGTCCAACCTTTCCAAAACAAAACTAAAATCGGAAAGGATCCGCAAACCAGATCACATGCATGAATGAACTTATTGAATTGAAAAATGATGCAATGTGTAGAAACTACACTTATTGAAGGGAAACCCTATTATAACAATCACCTTGTAAGATTTTCAATAACGAGTGTTTGAGAAACATACCATTCACGGGAATGGGAAGTTCCTCTACATTCGAAGCTTCAAGCTAAAAAGTGTTGTGTTCCTTGTAATTTGAAATCATGTAAGGACCACTCCTCGATTTTGTCAAACTTTAAGTTTCTTCCGATGATTCGTAATGATTCTTGTTAGTAATTTCAGCTAAACCATTACATTATGGGTAATAATTAGATGAAAAACTCAGATATATTGCATGTTTGATGAGTCCAATCATTACCTTTGCAAGGAATGCAAAGCATTATCTCGATATGATAGTTCTTCGGAACACCAAATATGCAAACTATTCCTTCATAAAAGGATAATATCAAAGTTTCATTAACATCTTTCAAGGTTATTACTTCAGTCCATCATGTAAAATAATCAGTAGTAGTTAAGATCCACTCGTGTCCTTGAGATGAAGGTTAGTTTATCATGCCAATAAAATCAAGACCTCACTGCGTAAAAGGCTAATAAGATGAAATAGGATGCAAAGGTAACAAAGCAAGACATTCTTTTCCAACAAAAATAGCACATTTCTTACACTTTCTAGTCCATTCAAAATAGTCTTTGAATATGTTAGGCCAATAGTAACTTTGCTTTCATAACTTTTAAACCTATAGTATGTAGCCGAGAAGTGACCTCCTGCAAGTCCTTCATGGAATTCTAATAATATTTTCGAATTTTATTGTAATCAACACATCGCGATGAAGATCCCATTTATATCCCTTTTGAACAATACACCATCAATGAAAAGATAAGGAATAACTTGTAATGTGAAATATCTTCATTTATTCTTATCCATACCTTTTGGAGAGGTGCAATGTTGTAAGTAGTTAACCAAATAAGTCATCCACCTTGATTCTTAGATCTCTTGGGCAAGTTTAGGAGTTCTTGATATTCGGTTGGACCATGATATTTGATTGTTGATAGGTAATGTCAAAGCATGTTGTTCTAAATCTTTGGGTTTTACAACTTGCTATTTTTCCATATCAGCAATTATATGTTGACATAAACCTTTACCTCAAACTGTCTTAGCAACCCGAATATCAACATCATATTCCATAACTATCATTATCTAGCTTGCTCTATTCTCATTCAATTCTTTATTTAAAAGGAAAGCTTTCACACTTGGATGAGAAACAAGAACATGCATTTTGTTTTTGAAAGCATGTACTTAAAATTATTTAGTCCTCCTCGACTACTAAAAGTAGTTGTTTTTCAAGAAATGTATACCTTGTTTAGTAATCATGCAAACTCGTCTAAAGAAAGCAATTGGTTGCTCAATATTCTCATCATTAACCTAAGTCAAAACATCTGAGATTGTTTCAGCTCCTACAAGTGCATACATTGTAAAATATTTATCAAAATTTTGATTTGTAAGAGTAGGAGCCTGAGAGATAGCTGATTTTATTGCTTCAAAACCTTCCCTTCCTTCGCTAGTCCAAGAGAAAGTTTTCTCTTTCTTTAACATAGCTATTAACGGTTTAACCAATGCGTTGTGAAATCTAGAACAAATCTTCTAACAAAGTTGATTTTTCCAAGAAAACTTTGTAATGCCTTTTTATGATGAGGCAATGATAGCTATGATATAGCTTCGATTCTGAAAGGATCAATTACTAAAGCTTTCTTAGAAACAATATGGCCAAGTAATCTACCTTGATGTACTAAAAAGAGCGACTTCTTGGGATTCAAATATATTCCAAATGCACGCATAGTTGAGCAAATTCGACCTTAAATGCATTAGATGTTCTTCTAGAATCTTTTGAAAATACAGTCACATCATCTAAATAGACAAGGATGCATTTATTTAATAAGTTGTGAAAATCCATGTCCATTGCACGTTGAAATGTTGCACCGACATTTGAGAGACCAAAAGGCATTATTTTGTAAGCATAGGTACCCACTTGGTGGATTAAGTTGTTTTGTATCTAGCTTCTTCTCGGACTAAAATTTGATTATAACCACTATAACCATCTAGAAGAGATAGTCTAACTAAACCAAGAGGCTGTTCTCAAAATATGATCCATATTCGAAAGTGGGTAATGATCTTTTAATGAAGCTTTATTAAGATTCTGAAATCTACACATAGTCTGATTTCACCATTCTTCTTCCTAACGGGAACAAGATTGGCTACCCAACATGAATGCTTAACTGGAAAGATAATACCTAATTCAATTAACTTGGATAACTCTTTCCTCATTAGAGGTTCTATTTTTGATTTACTGAGGCCTCTATTTCTATCTTACACACTTAGCATTTGAATGTAATTTGATACTATGTTGTGCTAAGCGGGATCAAACCCTTTGGTTCTTGTTATTTCAAGCAAAGACATCTTTAAACTCTTTACAAATATTAATAAATGACTTCTTTTTATTAAGGAACATACCTTTCCAAGAAGTAAATTTTTCCCTTCATCAATTGAGATATCTTCATATTTATCATCATACATTGACATCTTAGTTTTATCTTTTCTTAAGCTCGATCAAGATTACTAAAGATGTCTTCCAAAGTGACAAGGCCTTGAGGTAATTTATTTGTCTTTAGTTACACAATCTGATGACCATATAAATGCTATAAATTATCTTCATTTACTATAGATAATTTATCTTCTTACCGCAAAACCTACTGATTTGATTGTCAATTTCAAAAACTTGCCAATTTAATTTGTTATCAAGTATAAAAAGCCTAACAATTAGCTTAATATGAAGCTGAATTTTGTTATTTTCCATCTATTCCTATACTTCTAAACTAGCACCAAGTATTGCAAGTCTATCTACATGCTTGTTTTCAGCTCGGGAATAGATTGAATATTAATAACTTCAAAATATTCCATTAATTCTTAAACTCTATGTCTATAAAACTTCATTAGTGGATTTTTACAAACATTGAAGTTTTTACTTGATTGATAAGTAGCTTAGAATCACGAAAGATTTGTTATGTGTTGATACCTCTTTTATGGCCCAAAGTAAGCCATGGATTAATGTTTCATATTCAACTACATTACAAGTGCATGAAAATTGGAGACTCAAAGCCGAGAAATACCTTTCATTTTGTTGGGGAAGTGAGCATCAAACCTACTCCTTGTCCTTTCTTGTTCTTAGCTCCATCAAAATGAAGCATCCAAATCCCATTCGCTGAATTTTCTATTTTAGACAGCCCGGGAAGTGGTTTATTTTCTTCATGCATACAATACACACAAAAATATGTTCTTCAACTTCCTTATAAGGATCATGAGTGTGTTATTCAACTGTCTTTTCATCCATAAACATGTTAGAAACACCATATAATGCTAAAACCCGAGCTACATCATCAAAATCAGATTGCTCTAAAGATGAGTAATTAGCTCTGCATTTGGAGAATGCGGCCTAATATGGAATCTGTCCAATGGTTCTCGATAACCTCCTATTTGGATCTACCTCCATGCTCTCCAATAATTAGTGATAAATAAAATTGTGGTGGTTTCTTAATTTCATGAGCATTCATAACTTTCTAGACCATCCACTTAACTTCTTTAATATGGTCTTGCTCAAACATTCCAAGGATCATGTTTGTCTTCTCAACTTCTTTTCTTTGTATTTGAAGAAGTCTACAACTTATCTAGTTCATGAGAAAGTAAATCTTGTTATCCAAGAATACCTAGAGTGTCCCATGTTGAGATGTTAACATTAAGATTTTTCATTACATCAACAATGTTAAAAAAAGCAACTGCCTTAGAGACAAGGGGATCAACATTTTTAGAGTAGACCTTAGCAAAAACTAATTCTACTTCACTACCTTGGACATCCGAGGTATAAACAGTCTTCTTGGATCAGGTTGTAACTATATTTGATGACTTTTATCAACTAGGACACTTGTTGATTTTTGAGGAACAACAGGTTGCTAGTTGACCTTGGAGTTGTAGATGATGTCTTGTCGGTGATAGTAGGCACGATAGGCCTATTTTGTTGCTTTTGATTTTAAGCATCCCACTCTTGAGCCCTAGAGTTGAATGAAATGAAATTCTCCTCATTAATCGACTAAATTCTATTCGGAGTGCTTTCTCGACATGAGTCTCTAGTTGCCCACCCTCCATTTCGAGGCATAAACAATGTTTTGATTGAGGTTGAGCAATGAAGATTCAAATTTAGAAAATCATTTAGGCAAGTGGTAGTGAATAAGGTTGATTGCAAGGATGACACCACTTCTCTTTAGCCATATTAACTGGAACTAAAGTGTTAGAAGAACTAGGAGCCTTTGGGTCAAACCGCCTTTATTGGTAAGGCTACCTATAATTCGATTCGTTGATAGGGTTGTCTGTTTTGTTGATTCTATTGGTATGGCTGATAAGGAGCCTAGTTGGGTCTTCGGGTAATTGAATTTTTTCTCAATTGAAGTCAACTTATTTCCCATAGTCTACAAAGATTTAAATACATCATCTGATGGAGCTACAACAATGGGTTCTATGATTGTAATAGGGTGAGGAATAGGTGCTAAATCTCTTGAAAAAGGCATTGATGGCCTTAGCTAATTTTCCGCTTGAATAAGACTATTTTCATCTTGTATAGTAATATCATAACCTCTTTGGGAGTGTCTCTCCACCCATTGACTAAATCATAGTTGAGATATCACTGTTTAATGCACTAAGATAATAAAGGAAAGCATGATCAACTTGAGGCTTAACACGTGATGAAATTATCTCCCAAGTTCTATCAAAATGGATATTGAAACTAGACATAAATTCGTTTGGGAGCTCTTTTAATAGTGGACAATTGTTGATGAGAGATAAATGATTTGAATTGTCCTAGAAGCTGTTTTAGCAATTTTTCACCTAAAATATCCCAAGTTCCTATGCTTCCAATTTCTCGGTTTCTATACCATTGCAAGGCTTGCCCTTTAAAAGATGCAACTAAAATTCTTAGGGCTACGTCTTCATGAGTGATATTATGGACTGCACATAGGGCTGTAACATCTTTGATATGTTCAGCTAGTGTAACCTGATTTTCACCGTGAATGATGGAAAACTTTTCATGGCAGCATTGGGAATATCATGATAAACTTGAATTACTAATGGGCTGCCATTAGTAAAGGGCACAAAATTCCTAGGTGGTTGAAGGGCCATTGGAAAAATTGGGATATTGATAGAAAAATTGACATGTGGTGAAGGAATATTAGGAGGAGGGTTACCAAAACCAGGTCTATTATAAGGCAAAGTATTACCAACTCTTCTCCTTCTAGAAGAATTCAAAGGTAAAGAAACAAAATCGGAAAAATGTCTCTACCGATAATTTTTATAGTCACTTTAGGTATAGAACATAGAACATGCTGTAATATTGGTGTGAATTTAGCTTTACAGAGTCACCAAAAGATCATAAAATAATTAGAATAAATTAGCTGCACTTACTCCCAAATGTGACTTTTAATATCTTTGTCAAATCTGTTGTGGATCTGTTGTGAGGTCCAAACTCGCATGCAGATTTGATTCATTGTCCCACTTTGGGCATGCCAAAAACTATTATGTCTTGAAAGTGCACCCTATAGAGAGATGGCTATAGGTTTTTAATCTTCCACAAATGATCTCTCTTTCGAAGATATAATAGAAACACCTTAGGTATTTTGGTATACCTAATTCAAGGTGAGTCTCCAGTATCAAGGCCATTTCTTATGGTGTACTCTAAACTACTTTACGGGAGTTTGAAAGTAAAGACAACTATAAAATGATTAAAACTAAGGTGATGCACCAAATTTGTGTGAGGGATTTGAGTGAGTATATGAACAACTGATCTATGAAGGATTCTTGATGCACAAACCAATAGTTTTTTCTGTAGAATATCTAAGGGCAAAACACTTGATTGTACTGAGGGAGGATCACAACACTACTAATAAGTTAACATGTACATTAAAAATTAAGTAGAAAGGACTGAAATTTGCAGCAGGGTAAGGTGGTTGATCAGATAATTTAGATTCACAAAATTAATATAACATACACAAGACTACAAAATAGCTTGGAAAGGAAGAAAACACATCACACTTAGAGGGCAAAAGCGGCAAAATTTGCGTCAAGACTCATATATCCAAAAGTCCTCAAGAAGAATCCTTGTGCTTTGTAAAGGCACACAATATATAGCAAAATAAATTTCACCCCCTTCCTTAAAAATAGCCTAAGGCTTGTACTTGGCCATGCATCCTAAGTTTATCCTTTATTTAATAATAAATAAAGAGGTAAAATAATACAAACTAAAGCATACGATTAAAAATAGGCATTATTACCCTTGTTTACAATGTAGTCAAACTGAAGTTCTTTGCTATATTTTTAAGAAAAGAAAGGGTGAATAATTTGCCAATAAACCTTGCTTGTTAGGCAAGTCTCCTTCTTTGAGCATGCAATTTCATCTTCTTCTCTGTTCTATCTTCTTGTGAAGCATGCAACAAATTAATTCTCTCCTGTGAGTGAATAATTCAAAAATTTCTGATATTTGCAAAATAAAATATCCCATGTCGGGACCATTATTTATGTGTACATACTCGACATTGACATCTCTTTCTAAGTGGTCACATGAATGACACTCTATAACTCCACTCTAACCTCCTTATCGGGACCACCTCCAACTTGCTTGGTTTGCCACCTTTGTGGACTTAGCTCATTACCATAGTTTTAGATACATATAGTGCACTTTTAATAGTTACCTACACAATAATCGTTAAGCCTTTGATTATTTGATATAGGCTACCCTATATAGTCTGCCACCTTTTGGACATACACGACCATGTAATACTTGTCATCTTGCATGTTTGAATAGTATATGGCTAAACTATTTCACCTTTTCAGTGATCATTGTGGCATAATTTGGTCATCTTTTGGAATTATTTAAAGTCTGGACTATGGTCGGTCTTTTGAATTTCAAATTCAATGATTTTGTTTGATTCGATTGTAGGCTAACCGCTTCCTCCACGATGAGTCACCTTTGGCATGTTGGTTGGTGGTAATTTAACCCCACCCTAATTAGGGTTTTATGAAATCTCTCCACATATATGAATTGTTTAACCCTAGTTGGGTTTGGTCCTTGATGAAGACTATCAATCTCTGTCCCTGATGGACTTACATCATTGATCTTGACCTCTATTAGGGTTACGGTCTACATTGAATGTTGGTCGGTGGGAGGCTAACTTTGGTTATTCTTTGAGCTTTGAGCTTGTTTCTAGACCATTGATCCATATAATTTTTCTTCTCTACCATGTTCATTCTCACGAATATGGTTAAGTTTTCTTAACTCACTTGTCGAGCTTATGCATTAAAGGAAATCAACCCTAATGATCATCTCATTCATTTTTTCTATTTGGTGCGCGAAGCCTGGTTCCTGCAAATTTTCTATGAAACCATTGTTGAAGCTTCCTGAGCTCTGAAAGGGGCCCGAGCACTGGTATATTTTGTCTCTGTGAGATTTTCTTTGAAGTGGCCACCATGGATGTTCCATTCAAACTCTGTAAATTTAGTTTTGCGAAGCCTTATGCATGTATCTTTCATCTTTTGTTCTGTAAGAGTTTTCTGAGCAAGATCTAGTCGATCTTTTTAATAGTTATCATTGTATTTGAGCTTGGGTTTTTGAGGTTTTTCCAGTTTTTGTATCTTTATGCATCTTATATATTTAGTAATATGTTCTATTAGAAATTTCGAGTGAATTTAGATGATGCTCATCATTTTTTAGGGTAACCCTCGAGCTTGGTTCTTGATTGTGAATGTGCTTTCTAAATTTTGGAACTCAGAAGGTTTCTAGACACCATTTTTTTCCATTTCGAGCTCTTGTTACTTTGGCTTTATGAAAGAACAGCCACCATGTTGACCTCTACTAATCTCGGTTCCAGGAACTTGCATCACTATTTGATGAGGATGGTAAGCTTCTTTATTTTCGAGGATTTGGCCATTACCGTTTGAACTTATTTCGACCACGGTTAGAGGTAACTCTAGATTCACCCTTTTATGAATGGCTCAATAAGTAGTATGAATACTCTGTTTTGCTTGATATTGATAAGCTTGTGTCACCATAACTTTCTTTGTTATTATTGTTAGCTTTCTTCAAACCACTATGGAGGGTTTGCTAGATAGTTTACGTTCTAGGTATTCCATATTTTGCTTTGCTATCCCTGGATCTAGATTTTTCATTGAGAGTTTTATCTGTATATCTTTGTGGGCCTGCATTTTCTCTATACTTAGACTTCTTTGGCCTTAAAATGGTGACTATAGGTATATGTTGGTTACAAAATCTACTCATACTCGATTAGAGCTTTCAAAGAAAAACCAGAAATTTAAATCTTTGATAGAAAGGTATCAGATTGTATTATGTTTTCTAATATTTGTGTCTAATAGATTTAGAAGAATTAGTGAGTTCATTCTCCTGGCCAAATTTGTGTGAATCTTTTCAATGTTACATTAAAGTGCCACTTTTGAAGCTTTCCAAAAACTTTGGATCTTAAAGAATATCTCAAACCCATTATCTGTATCACAAGATTTTTACTTGATTATTTTCGACTATAATTGTTCATCCGGGGCCTCTACTTTGTATGGCTTTGAGAACTTTCCGTAACCCTACTTTAAAGGTAAATCCCCGATTCAATCAATTTCATGATAGCTTAGAGTTAAATATTATGTGTTTGACTTTAATCTAAAGACCTCACGGGTAGATGTAGATTTTAGTTTCATCCTTCCTCTAATAGTTTTGTTTCACTATGAATGCCATTGTTGAAATCAAACTTCGCCACTATGTGTACTAGTTTTCTTCTCTGTAAAAATAGGTTTTGTATATTATTTTGAGGTTTGTTTTGACATTATTGGCTTGATTTTTGTATTCTGGAAAATCAATTCTGTTGTAATTCATTGTTTAGGATCAACTTGATCCTTTGAGAATTATGTAGCACTCCTTTGAGCATACTTACTTTAATCCTTCTCCAATCTGAGATCACTTGAAAACTGAAATTCCTTCCGAGATGAGTGTTCGAATGAAATTGGTTTCTTATTATTATTGGAATATTTCATCTCAAAATAATAATTGTAACTCATGAATCATTTTGAGAGTAGAAATGAACTTTTATACTGGCTAATAGCCCCATTTTAACACCAATGATAACCTATTGAAAAGTTGTATGTTTATAGTGATGTACTCTTTCTTTTGTGAATGAAATCCATTGTATTTAGAAATTTAGAACAATCTCATTTCATTACGAGATTTAGAGTATCTCTGAAATTGATCTCTTTCATACTTTTGAAGTTGTAGTTCCATGTCTTTTCTCGTGATTCTTTTCCTTGCATAAATAGTTGTACTTCTTTGATATGGCAACATATCTGTAATTCATACTTCCTTTATTTGAAAATTGAAATTCATAGAAAGGATGTACTCTGTAAAATTACTTCAAATTTCATGTTATTCAGCTGTTAAGTTATAGTGAATGCTCTAAGTACTTCAAAATGATGACTGAGAGTGCAGTCCATTTTATTTTCTGCATTGTATACTGTATTTCCTTTCATTACAACTCTGATATGTATGCTTTGAAAAATTTGAAATGTTGATTTTATAAGGCGAAGCCCTGAAATTTTTTTCAGAATCTTTTCTTTAATGCATTTTCAGAAATAGTAGTTATATATTCTGATCCAGGATACAAAAAGTAACACTTTTCATGCTAAACTGATATAGCAATTGAGAACTGAAAACATGATAGTTGTTTCTCTTGATCATGTAATGATTTTCTGCTTTTTGTATCACTTATTTGATTTGCATAGTTCTTTTAAAGCATGTAGTAATTGAAACAACATGATGAAAAGTTGTAAATGTCCATTTTACATGGTGAAGCCCTGTCAAAATTTTCCTAGAATCTTCTCTCTCATCCTTTTTCAGCTGTAATCCCTTTTACTTTTAGCTTCAACTTCTTGAAATCTTATTCTCCCTTTTCTTTGCAAACCGAAAAATGTAATTCTATCTTCCATTCTCTCTTCTCGAGTTCTAACCTCTTCCATTTCTAGAATGTTTTCTAAACTTTGAGTTGCACTATTCCTTCTTCTTAGCTTGTACTTATGACTTACTTATTTCTCTCTTTGGCATGCAACCCGTACTACCGCACACTTAGGAAAATAGTTAGGAAATATTTAGGCTTTTGGCCTTTCTTATGTCCATGTTTTCTTCTTTCTTATACTTTCTTCTTTTTGAGTGAAAAAAACATACATACAGTTTGTTGTTCAAGTAGAATACATCTCCTACTTAGGGGAAGATTCATATGCATGAAGTAGGATAGTGTAGGAATATGGATTAACCCTGAGCTCTTTATTGATGATTTCCTTATTTTTATTTTCAGGTACCATGCCTTGAGGATGAAAGGAGCTAGCAAGGAGATGCTCTACACGATAAAGAATATACAAGGAAATGATGGGTTAACCCTCATACTCCTTTGCTTTCTCTTTCATGCATGTGTATCTTTCTTTTCAGTAGATGTACTTTACTTTTTAGTTACATCCCACACTTGTGTGGGAAACATTTGACTCTCCTTGTGAATAAAGCATTGAATTCTTTAAATGAGTTGTATATCTCTTTCTGCATTTATGCTTTCTATATGGATTGTATAATGAACTAAACAACTCAGTAACATAATTGAATGTCTTAATAATAAAGGAAAGAACATTGAATAAAACTTGTAACATTTAGTAATGAACTCTAATTTTCTATGATCTGCACTTATGTTTGTTGTTCCAAAACTTTACACTTCACCTACTCTACAATTGGATGTCCTCATCAAGACAACACAACTATCCTTTAGGGCTTGTGTTCTTTTGCTAAGGATGGTCATGAAATTACAGACTATGTGATCGTTACATTTTGTAACAAAGACACATAGTTGTAGATTTCATGTAATCTTTAAAATAAATAAATTAAGCGGTAATGACATAATCTGATGTGATCTCCCCTAGCTTAGGTATACTTCACCAATGCTATCCATCGTAACAAAGTTTTGAGTTGCTATTTTTGCACAAGTGTAAAAATTATCAACAGCTCCGACGCCCACTTTGACATTTTTTTGATGCGGGCTCAACATTTGATTTTTTCCCTTTGCCAAAATGTCTCAAAACACAAAATGGGCCCATCCCTCCATATCCAATCATATTTCATCGATCTTGCAGATCAATTTGACATGTTTAGAAAATTTTGAAAAGATCCTAAGTTTGCCAAAACACCCACCATTTTCATGATTTAATATGAGGTTTGCATCGATTTAGGTGATTTGATTTCATCCATTTGATCCTTTGCACGATGTAACCTCATTCATTGATCTTCTATGTTTTTGAATTGCATTGAATATGGTCGGTAAAAACTTTAACCATGGTGGTTTGCTTCAAATTTGGGTGATCAATTCTAAGAATTGATCTCTGTACTTTTGATTTTGGATTGTTTTTGATCACTAACTCCGAGTGAGTTAGGTTAAGCCATGACTGAGATGGGTGAGTTAAAACAAACTGAACCCCATTCATTTTTTATTTTGCCTCTAGTTTGTGGGTGAAGCCCTAGAAAAATTTTCTTTGACGCCATTGTTGGAGTCCTGAAGCTTGGCTCTTGAGGTTGGTCAGTTGTATATTTACCGAGTTTTGTAAGTTGTGCAACCATGGTTTTTGTGTTTACTGCTGTTTGAATCACTATTTTTGATGAACCTTCTTTTGAGGTGGAATTTGTTAATGGCTCCTTCAATTCGATGATTGGGATGTTAACATTGGAACTTCATTTCCTAACTCGTGAAGGTAACTTTGGATTCATATTTCTCTCAATGAATCAAGTAATATGAATATTATTCTTTGCTTGAAAGTTTATTTGTATATCTTTGAAGTTTTGATCTCGTTGTGAGCTAATTCCAAATCTGTTGTTTGTATTTGCACATGATATCTCCATTTGTCTCAAATGTGCTCTACAAAATTTCTATCTTCAGACATTTGATGAAAACATGAATCTTTGTTCTTTACCAGATCGATTCTCTTCTATGTGATCTGTTACTCTTCCAAAACTTTGGCTCTTGGTGCCTTTGATATTTCTACCTAAACTCTGTGATCCCCACTTTAGATATTTCTTTGAGCATTCGAGCTACTAATATCTATTATTTTTCTCTGAAAATATACTCAAATTTTATTTTGAACCTCTGTAGCATCTTTACCATAATGCATGAGTTGTCTTTAGTAGTGCACTTTAATTGATGAAACTGGTGCTTTTATTTCATGTTTCCTTGGTGTATTCCTTGGAGTTGTATTGCAATAAATCTATATATGGAATTTTAACTGTCCTGCATGAATGAATTATTTTTTCCAAAATCTGTATATACCCATGTATTTTTCAATTTGTGGCTTGAGGTATTTCAACCCAGATTTGGGTATCCCTCCTTTTGGTATGGGCGTTTCAATTTTTTATCTCTTCTAGATTAGGTAACCTGTTTAATACTGCATTTCCTTTTATTATAACTTTGATATGTATGCTGGAAAGTTTTTAAAATTCCATTTCACATGGTGAATCCCTGTCAAAATTTCCTCAGAATTCCTTCTTCTTTAGTTGTAATCGGGAACATATACTTATGAATTATCTGCTTCATGTACCATAGGATGGAAGTCATTTGAGAACTACAACCTTTATCTAATAGTGAAGACTGTAAGACATGATTTATTTTCTTCTTTACTACAACCTGTACCTACACACTTAAGGAAATAGTTAGAAAATATTTAGGATTTTTGGCCTCTCTTATGTCCATAGTTTTCTTTTCTCTTTCCTCCTTCATCCTGAGTGAGAAAATCATGTATGCAGTATGATCTTCAAGTAATCTATATATCCTATTGTTAAGAGATCCATATGCACAAAAAAGGACAATGTAGGAATATGGATTAACCCTGAGCTCTTAACTGATAATTTTCCTCTTTTCTTCTTTTCAGGTATAGTACTTCCAGTGGTGAAGATGAAGATGCATCAACCAAAGGAGAAACTTTAAGGCAATGATGGGTTCACTCATACTCCTATATTTTCTCTTTCATGCCTGTGTACCTCTTATTTCAGTAGTTGTATTTTACTTTTCAGTTACATCCCACGACTTGTGTGGGGACATTTGAAATTCCTTATGAATAAGACATTGAATTCTGAAATTGAGTTGTGTATTTCTTTCTACATTTCAGCTTTTTGTATGGATTGTATAATGAACTAAACAACCCAATAATATAATTGAATGTCTTAATCATGAAGGAAAGATCATTAAGAATACCTATAACATCCAATAATGAACTCTGATTTCTACAATCTACATTTATGTTTGTTGTTTCAAGACTCAACATTTCATGTATCCTGCAATTAGATGTTTTCATAAAAATAACATGACTTTCCTTCGGGGCCTTGTGTTCTTTTGTTGAAGATAGTCAAGAAATTGTAGACTATGTGATCTGTTATTTTTGTAATAAAGTGCACATAGCTATAGATTTCATGTAATCATTAATTAATTCAATAGTAACAATATTGTCTGATAGAAACTCCCTAGCTTTGGTATACTTCACCAAGGCTATCGATCGTAACAAAGTTTCGAGTTACCCATTTTTCACAAGTGCAAAAATTGTCAACATTTATTGCATTCCTACGGGAAAGCTCCCTACTAGCTTGTAAACCATTGCCTTTCTCTTGTCCATTAGACATGGAATCTAAAGCATGTAATCAAATCGCCTTCGAAGGTCCAACCCTTCCAAAATGAACTAAAACTAGGAAAGGATCCGGTAAACAGATCACATGCACCAATGCACTTTTTGAATTGAAAAAACATTGTGATGTGCAAGGACTGCACTTATTGGGAAATCCTCCTCTAAATAGAAACGTAGGATTTTCAATAATAGTTTTTGAGAAACATATCATTCACATGAATGGGAAGTTCTCTACATTTAGCTTCAAGAGATGAAAAGTATTATGTTCTTTGCAAGATGAAATCATGTAAGGATCACTCTAGATTGTATCAAACTTCATGTGTCTTCCTGGATTTACATGATCAACATCCCACTTTAACACAATATCTCCTTCATTGAAGATTTTGAATTTGGATTTCCTATCAAAAGTCTTATTCAACTATTTTTTATTCTTTTCCATGTTTGTATGAGGTTTATCTCTTAGCTCTTGTAGAATCCATTAATTCTACATAATCAACCTACAATGGTTCATTCTCAAGCAGCTCCATTTGATGCAACAAATATAATGTGGGTAACTCAACTTAAATAGGAATTCTTTCTTCTCTTCCATAAAAAAATCTTGTATGGTGAATTGCCAAATGATCTTTTAGGAGTCACTCTATCAGCCCAAAGTGTTGAATTCAACAATAGATGCCAAGCTCTCTAGTTATCTTTGAGTGTTCTCCGATGATCCTTAAAATATTGTTGTTAGTACTTTTAGGTAACCCATTACGTTGTGGATAATAATTGCATGAATAAATTAAGTAAATTCTATGGTGAAAGCCCAATTTGTTATCTTTGCACCAAGAAATGATAAAGCATTATCCGATATAATATTTTCGGAACACCAAATCAGTTTCAAACTATACCTTGTTACAAGTTCTCATCAATGTTTCTTTCCTTCATGATTAAGACATTCAATTATGTTACTGAGTTGTTTAGTTCATTATACAATCCATACAGAGAAGCTAGAATGTAGAAGGGAATACACAACTCATTTTCAGAATTCAATGTTTTATTCACAAGGAAGGTCAAATGTTTCCCACACAAGCCGTGGGATGTAACTAAAAAGTAAAGTACAACTACTGAAATAAAAGGTACACATGCATGAAAGAGAAAGTAAAGGAGTATGAGTGAACCCATCATTGCCTTGGGGTTTCTTTCTTTGATTGAAAACATCTCCATTTCTAGCTTCTTCTTCATCTCCATTGTAGAAGCCATTGTACCTAAAAAGAAGAAAAGGATAACTATCAGTTATGAGCTCAGGGATCAATTCATATTCCTAGACTGTCCTAATTTGTGCATATGAATCTCTAATAATAGGAGATGTAATTTACTTGAATATCAAACTGCATACATGCTTTATTCACTCAGATAGAATGAAGGAAGAGAAAAGAAAAGAAGAAAACATGGACATAAGAGAGGCCAAAAAGCCTAAGTATTTTCTAACTATTTTCCTAAGTGTGTAGGTACAGGTTATAGCCAATGAAAAATAAACAAGTCATAAGTGCATGCATAAAAAGGAAGAATGTAACTCAAGGTTTCAATAACTATTCTGAAGTGGAAGAAGTTACAGTATAGAAGAGAGACTGGGAGATAGAAATACATGTTTTAGTTTGCTATAGAAGGAAGAAGCAGAATTTGAAAGCTGATGTTTGGCTAAAAAGAGAAGGTTATAGTTGAAAAGGAATGAAGACAAGATTCTGGGAAAATTTTGACAGGGCTTCGCCATGTAAAATGGACATTTACAACTTTCCATCATGTTGCTTTTAACTACTACATGCTTAAAGGAATTATTTAAATCAAGTAAGTGATACAGAAAAGTAGTAAAGCATGCCATGATCAAGATAAATAACTATGATGTCTCATTTTTATCTAGCTTCAAACATGAAGTGTTATGTTCTATATTCTGAATCAGAAAATACAACTACTATAGCTGGAAATGGATGGAAGAGAGAATTAGAAAAAAATTTGCCAGGCTTCGCCATGAAAAATCAACATTTCAGATTTTCCAACATGCCAGAAATGTTACTTAAAGGAAATAAAACATCTATGTGAAAGAAACAAAGTAACAAAGATCTTAACAAGCATCTGAATCAAAGCTTATGCCTAAAATAGTATTAAAACAGATGAACTACTTGTAATTTCTAGAAAGCACATACAAGATACAAAAAGAATATCTCATAGTACAAGATCAAGAACAATAAGAGTTGCAAGTTTCTAAAAGTACAGATTTCTCATGAGGATGGAAAAGAACCAGAAGCAAGATCAAAATTCCACCAATGACAACTATGGAGCCTCGTTGTTTTGACATAAGATTGCAAGATCAAGCTAAAACTACAAATCAATGGATACTTTTATAGTTACTTGAATGCAAGTACTTCATTACCAATTTGAATCCTAGAGAGAAATCTATGCACAATAATGGTTCTTTTCAAGTTGACTAATTTTACACAAAGACCAAGCACATACTCTCATTCAATTTCAGTCAAAATTACATAGAGTATTGCAGAGTGCTACATGTTTAAGAAAACTACAATCATTATGACATATTCTCATAGTCAGTCATTCAAGTGACTCAACAAAGAACAAATTTTGAAGTCTCAAGAATATAGTCAAGGAATGAAATCATTATAGTTTTCAAATGGAAGGGAGGGTTGTTATTCAAGATTAAATTGTATCCTATAGTGGATATAATAACAAAAAAAATGGAGGGACAGATCTTTAGTGGCATGTATATCCTAGTTCTATTCAGGATTAAGCAAATGACAAACAACAACAATCATGCCCAATTTCAATGTTGAAATAAGCTCAACAAAATAAAGGAAAACTGTACGTTTAGAAAACACAGGGTCTACGTGGTTGCAAAACAATTGAAGCACTTAAGAAACATTTTCAGAGATCCACAAAGTATCATCTAGGCCAAACCCTATTACGAATACATGGAAGTCTACTAAAACCTAAAAGCATCATGCATGAAATGGATATATGAAGGTTATTATACAAAGACAAATCTACAGGGGCATCATAAGTGTCATTCTTGCACAGGTCTATATCTATCTAGGAGAGGAAGTATTTTTTAGAACAATAAAATGAAAGATGATTCAGATTTTTTGAAGAATATTACAAAAAAAATACAAACCTAAATACAAAAGTTCAGGCATAGATTTTCATTTAGAAAATGTCAAAATCAGAGTAACAGACAAGAACTCACCATTTTATAATCAAGCAATCAAAATTTTGAGCAACAAAATGATGAAGCAAGAAATCCATATGCCCATGAGAAGTTTTGAACTTAGGAGTCAAGGGAGCAATAAATCATAGAACCCACAAATATTTCCAAGAGTTTCAGTGATATATTTAAAGAAGAAAAAAAACAGAAGTGTATGCGTACAAGAGAAAATTAGCTCACCTATAACCACTTATGGTGGAAAACACTCACAACCATATTGCTCAGAAAGCTCTGACAGAATGAAGACATGAAACATGTAACTCTGCCTTGAATTCCAACCAAGGTTTGAAAACCAAATCTACAGAGCTCGAGAGAAAGGAGAACGTTACAGAGAAACCCCGTATAGCTTCTTCACAAAAATCCAGAGAACTATAAATCCAAGCTCAAATCTTACTCAGAAAAATAAACCGAGCTCACAGACTCCAAAATGGTGGCCAAGAGAAAAAGGAAAAGAGACAGAGACCTCCTCTACATTAAAATTCGAGCTTCAAGAAAATGAAAATGGCAGAGAGATCGAATACTTCTGCTCACGAATCTACAGAGCTCAAAGAATTAAATGAACCCTAAAATGATCATATATACAACTACGCAAAGAGCTCAGAAGAAGAAAAAAATGATAGAAAGCCATTTTCAGAAGAGACCAAGCTCGAATGCTCAGAATAATGGCATCGAAGGAAAAATTTTGCTAGGCTTCACCCGCATAATGAAAACCAAATGAAATGTGCATAAGGGTCAAGCTATTCCTTATCATGCAAACTCAAGAGGTGAGTTTCAACCTAACTCAACCACGGTTAGAAATCAATGGCTCCAGATCAAAAGGACAAAGATCAAAGGTGAAGGATCGATCTCAAAATCAATGCAAACCACTATGGGTATGATGACAATGCCACATTTAATTTCCAGGTCAGAAACCCTAACCAAGGGTCAAAAATCAACCACCATTCCAAATCAAAGTTAAGAGATCCATGATGGAGGAGAAACAAGTACACAGATCAATGATCACAAATGGATCACCAAAATCAAGAAAAGTCATCAGGTTGGAATGGCGGTCGAACTTAGTCCAATTTGCCAAATTTTCAAATTGTAAAACTTCCACCCCATAGGCCCGAACAAAGATACATGTCATCACCACAACAAAAGATGGGAGGGGGTTTTTCAAGTTTGAAACCTTTTGCAAAAAAGTTAAAAGTTCCAAAATTTCCCGCAAGCCCGAGCCTCCGCAAGGACAAAGTCAATATCAGGAGAAAAGTCAAAAATTGATTCCACATAGTATCAAGTGGAGTAGGGTTTTTCAAAGTTTTGAGACTTTATGCAAATGTGGTTAAAATTTCAAGTTACCGTAGTGCAAAAAATTCTCCGAGTGGGAGATCAGAGTAAATGTTGCCTTTAAGGCTTAAAGCGGAAGAGTTTAAAATGCCAAATTTTTTCCAACAAGTAGCAAAGGGATTAAAACTTCAAAAGGGCAAAAAAAGTCTACCAAAGGAGTCAAAGATCAAATGCAGTCCATCAAGGACAGAGATCGATGGTTTGATAAAAGACCAAACCTTGACCGTGAAGAGTTTAAAAATGCATATACATGGTGAGTGGATAGGAAACCTAGTTTGGGTTGAATTAAAATGCCACCAATAAATAATAAAGGGGTTGAATCATGTAGAAGGGGCCAGCCCATGTGTCCATCAAAAAATCATTGCAATGATTGATTATGGTCCGAATATAGTATATGCTCCAAATAAATTATATTTGCAATGATCATCACCAAAAAGGTAAAATTTTAAACTATATTCTATTTCAAATACAAGGTGGCACACACATATATATATGTATTATTTATCAAAGGTATAAGAGACTAAAGTATTATGGCATGTATATTACTAAGTCCACAAGAGTGGCCAAAGTTAAATGAAGACAATTATTGAATCAAAGGTGGTCCCAAACTCACCGAGAGGTGAATAATTTTGCTAAAGTATAAAGAGGTCAAATGTATTTTTTCATACAGAGGAGTATTTTTGCATGATCACAGAAGAAAGACAAATAGAGAGAAGAGACAAAGGTGCATGTTCATGGAGAGAGATACTTGCCTAACAAGAAATCTTTTTTTAGTAAATTATTCATCCTTCTTTTTTCTTAAAAATAGATCATGCCTTCCAACACAATAAAGAAAGTTGACCAATTGTAATCAAGGCTATAATGCCTATTTGTAATTACATGCTCTATTTTTTTATTTCCTTTATCTATTATTAAATAAAGGATAAAAATAGAATGCATGGGTGAGTACAAGCCTTAGGCTATTTTTAGGAAGAGGGTGAATTTTATTTTTGCTATATATTGTGTGCCTTTGCAAAGCACAAAAGGAGAACTTTTGGAGGAATTTTTGGATATAGGAGTACTGAAGCAATTTTTTCCAGTTTTCCTTCTGAGTGTGAAGAATTTTACCTTACCAATTATTTGTAGTCTTGTGTATGTTTCTATTAGTCTTGTGAATGCAAATTCCCGATTAATCATCTTACCCTGTTGTAAAATTCAATAATTTTTGCATGATATTAATGTGCATGTTTAGCTTAGCAAGTATTGTTGTGATAATCTCCCTCAATACCTCTCAAGTGTTTTGCCCTTAATATTCTATAGAAGAACTATTGGTTCGTGCATCAAAATCCTTCACATATCAATTGTGCATATACTCAGTCAAAGCCCTCATACAAATTTGGTGTATCACCTTAGTTTTAATTATTTTACAGTCATCTTTTACCCTTAAACCCCAGAATCAATTTAGGATACATCAACAAGGAACCGGCCTTGATACCGAGACTCACCTCAAAATAGGTATACCCACAGACCTGAGGTGTTTCCATTGTATCTACAAAAGAGAGAGATCAAATTTTTGCAAGCTTAGAAAACCTACAACCATCTCTCTACATGGTGCACTTTGAGAGATAATAGTTTTTGGCATGCCCAGTGGGACAACGAATCAGATCTACATGCAAGTTACAAATTCTACAAGATCTACAATAGATTTATAACAATTACAAAGTCACTTTTGGGAGCAAGTTGCAGCAATTTATTTTAAAGATTTGAAGATCTTTTGGTGACTCACAAAGCTGATTTCAGACCAAGTATTGCAACATGTTCCATGCCTAAAGTGACTACAAGATCATCGGTAAGAGGAATTCCTCTGAGTTTGTTTCTTTACCCTTGAATTTTGCTAGAAGGAGAAGAGTTGGTAATACTTTACCTTATAATAGACCTGGTTTTGATAACCCTCCTCCTGATATTCCTTCACCACGTATCAATTTCTCTATTAACATCCCAATTTTTCAAATGGCTATTCAACCACCAAGGAATTTTGTGACCTTTACTAATGGCAGTCCATTAGTAATCCTAGTTTACCATGACATTCCTAATGCTGCCATGAAAATTTTTCCATCATTCATGGGTGAAAATCAGGTTACACCTATGAACATATCAAAGATGTTGTAGACCCTATGTGTAGTCCATAATATCACTCATGAAGATGTAGCTTTAAGACTTTTAGCTGCATATTTTAAAGGGAAGGCCTTGCAATGGTATAGAAACCTAGAAATTGGAAGCATAAGAACTTGGGATAACTTAGGTGAAAAATTGCTGAAACAGTTCTAGGATAATTTAGATCATTTGTCTCTCATTGAATAGTTGTCTACTATTAAAAGAGCTCCCAAATGAGTTTATGTCCAGTTTCAATATCCATTTTTCTAGAACTTGGGAAAGAATTCCAGCAAGTGTCAAGCCTCAAGTTGATCATGCTTTCCTTTATTATCTTAGAGCATTAAACAGTGATATCTCAACTATGATTCAGTCAATGGGGGAGAGACACTCCCAACAGCCTATGATATCACTATCCGAGCTGAAAATAGTCTTATTCAAGCTGGAAAATTGGCACCAAGGCCTTCAATGCCCTTTTTTGAATAGATTTAGCACCTATTCCTCAGCCTATTACAATCATAGAACCTATTATTGTAGCTCCATCTAGATGATGTATTTAAAGCTTTACAAACTATGGGAAATAAATTGACTTTGATTGATAACAAAATTGCATTATCTAGCAGACCCTATTAGGCTCCTTATCAAAAAAATCAATAGAATCAACAAAATAGGCAGCCCTTATCAATAGAATCAAAATTATAGGCAGCCTTACCAACAAAGGCAGTTTGACCCAAAGGCTCCTAGTTCATCTAATGCTTTAGTCCTAGTTAATATGGCTATAGAAGAGTGGTGTCAACCTTGCAATCAACCTCATTCAGCTGCAACTTGCCCAAATGCTTTTCTAAATCTGAATCTTGTTGCACAACCTCAATCTAAAACATTGTTCATGCCTCAAATGGAGGGTGGGAAGCAAGAAACTCATGTTTAGAAAGCACCTGAATAGAATTTAGTTAGTTTTAATGAGGAGGATTTCATTGTAGTCACTACTAGGGCTCAAGGGAAGCTCTGTTGAAAGTCAAAAACAACAAAATAGGCCTATCCTACCTATTGTCACTGATAAGACAACATCTATAGTTCCAAAGTCAACCAACAAACCCTGTTGTTCCTCAAAAACAACAAGTGTTCTAGTTGATAAAGGCCATCAAAAACAGCTACATACCTGATCCAAGAAGATTTTTATACCTCAGATATCAAGGTAGCTAAAGTAGAATCAATTTTCGCTAAGGCCTACTCTAAGACATAGTTGAATCCATCTCTAAAATAGTTGCTTCTTTTAACATTGTTGATGTAATGAAAAAGCATAATGTTAACATCTCAATGTGGGATGCTCTAAGTATTCTGGACAACAAGATTTACTTTCTCATGAACTAGCTAAGCTATAGATTTCTTCAAATACAATAGAAAAGGAAGTTTAAAAGATAGACATGGTCCTTGGAACGTTTGAACAAGACCACATTAAAGAAGTTAAGTGGATGGTTTAAAAATTTCTAAATGCTCATGACATCAAGAAACCACCACCATTTTATTTATCACTGATTATTGGAGAACATCTAGTTCATAATTGCATGGTGGACAGTGGTGCAAGTAGCATAGTTATGCCAAAAGTGATTGTAGAAAAATTGGGTTTGCAGTATGAGCCTACAGAAAGGAGTGTCTTACAACTTGATGGAACTACAACTAATATAGTTATAATAAAAATTTAGAAGTGACGTTACATGCTTGCCCAAATGTTTCTATTCTGCAAGATGTTACTGTTGTGGATTTACCTCCATACTTTTCCTTATGCTTATCTAGAGACTTCACAAAAAAATAGGAGGTTATCTCTCTTTAGATTGGTCCTTATTTTTCACTACTCATTATGGTACCAAAGTTACTATCAATTCAGAGCCATTGGCCAGATTTCACATTGAGCCTCACTCTTCAAATGTAGTGGCTAATTATTCAGCCCTAGATCAGTCTGATTTTGATGAGGTAGCTCATGTTTCAAAGCATTAGATGGTGTTTCTAACATGTTTATGGATGAAAAGACAGTGGAAGAACATGCTCATGATCCTTTTAAGGAAGTTGAAGAACACCTTGTTTGGTGTGTATTGTATGCATGAAGAAAATACACCACTTCCCTTACTATCCAAAAATAGAAGATTCAATAGAAGGGATTTGGAAGCTTCATTTTGATGGAGCTAAGAACAAGAAAGGACAGGAGCAGGTTTGATGCTCACTTCCCAATGAACGAAAGGTATTTCTCAGCTTTGAGTCTCAATTTTCATGTACTTGTAATGTAGTTGAATATGAAGCATTAATTCATGGCTTACTTTGGGCCAAGAAAGAGAGGTATCAACATGCTACAGATTTTTGGTGACTCTGAGTTGGTTATTAATCAAGTAAGAAATTTCAATGTTTGTAAGAATCCATTAATGAAGTCTTACATAGACATAGAGTTTCAGACTTAATGGAATATTTTGATGCTATTAACATTCAGTCTATTCCTAGAGCTGAAAAAAAGCATGCAGATAGACTTGCAGTAGTTGGGGCTAGTTTTGAAGTGTTGGAACAGATTGAAAATAGCAAAATCCAGCCTCATATAAAGTTAATTTTTAGGCCCTCAATACCTGATAATGATTCAAATTGGCAAGTTTTTGAAAGTGATGATCAAATCTATAGGTTTTTGCAAAGAAGAAGTTGAGTTTTCTGTAGTTAATCAGGATAAATTACAACACTTATATGGTGACCAGATTGTTCAGTTGAAGACAAATAAACTACCTCGAGGTCTGGTCACATTAGAAGACATCTTCAACACTGACGATCAGTTAAGAAAGGTCAAGACTAAAATGTCAACCACACTGATAATTACGAAGAGATCTCGGTTGATGAAGGGAAAAAGCTATTTCTTGGAAAGGTATGTTCCTTAACTGAAAAATAGTCATTTATTAATCTTTGCAAAGAGTTTAAGGATGTTTTTGCTTGGAAATACCAAGATCTGAAAGGATTTGATCCTAGTTTAGCACAACATACAATTGAGTTGCAACCAAATTCTAAACCTGTTAGATAGAAACAGAGGCTGTAAATCCCAAAATAGAACCTCTGATGAGGAAAGAATTATCTAAGTTGATTGAATCGGGTATTATCTTTCTAGTTAAGCATTCAAGTTGGGTAGCCAATCTTGTTCTGTTAGGAAGAAGAATGGTGAAATCAGACTATGTGTAGATTTCAGAGATCTTAATAAGGCTTCATTAAAAGATCATTACCCACTCCCAAATATGGATCGATTTTGAACAGTCTCTAGGAGTTAGATAGACTATCTCTTCTAGATGGTTATAGTGGATATAATCAGATTTTAGTTTGAGAAGAAGATAGATATAAAACAACCTTTACCACCAAGTGGGGTACTTATGCTTACAAAAGAATGCCTTTTGGTCTTTCAAATGTTGGTGCAACATTTCAACGTGCAATGGACATGGATTTTCATAGCTTGTTAAATAAATGCATCCTTGTTTATTTAGATGATGTTATTGTATTTTCAAAAGATTCTGAAGAACATCTAATGCATTTAAGGTAGACTTTTCAAGTTGTGTGCAGCAATTTGGAATATCTTTGAATCCACTAAAGTCTATCTTTTCAGTACATCAAGGCAAGCTACTTGGCCATATTGTTTCTAAGAAAGGTTTAGCAATTGATCCTTTCAGGATCAAAGCCATATCACAACTATCATTGCCCCATCATAAGAAGGCATTACAGAGTTTTTCTTGGAAAAATCAACTTTGTTAGAAGATTTGTTCCAGATTTTGTAGCATTGGTTAAACCACTCACAACTATGCTAAAGAAAGAGAAAAATTTCTCTTGGACCAATGAAGGAGAGAAGGATTTGAATCAATCAAAGCAACTATCTCTCAAGCTCCTACTCTTGCAAATCCAAATTTTGATAAATATTTTACAATGTATGCACTTGCAGAGCTGAAACAATCTCAGCTATATTAACTCAAGTCAATGATGAAAATATTGAGCAGCCTATTGCTTTCTTTGGACAGAGTTTGCATGATTATGAAACAAGGTACACATTTCTTGAAAAACAAGTACTTTTAGTAGTTAGAGGACTAAATAATTTCAAGTATATGCTTTTGAACAATAAAATCCATGTTCTTGTTTCTCATCCAAGTGTGAAAGCATTCTTACTAAATAAGGAGTTGAATGAGAAAAGAGAAAACTAGATAAAAGTCATGGAGTATGATGTTGATATTTGGGTTGCTAAGATGGTTCGAGGGAAAGGTTTATGTGAACATCTAATTGCTGATATGGAAAAACAACAAGTTACAGAACCAGATGATTCAAAACAACATGCTGAAATTACGTATCAGCAATCAAAATATGGTTCAACCAGAAAATCAGCAAACCTGAGCTCACTCACGATATTCAAGAATCAAGATGGATGACTGATTTGGTTAATTATCTATAACATGGCACCTATCCAAAAGGTATGGACAAGAATAAATGAAGGTATTTCAGATTACAAGTTGTACCTTATATCTTCATTGATAATGTGTTGTTCAAAAGAGATATAAATGGAATCTTTTTGTGATGTGTTGATTATGATAAAATTCAGAAAATATTGTCAGAATTCCATGAAGGACCCATAGGAGGTCACTTCTCAACACGTACCATAGCCTTAAAAATTATGAAAATCTGGTTACTATTGGCCTAGCATATTCAAAGACTATTTTGAATGGATTAGAAAGTGTAAAAAATGTGCTTTCTTTGTTGAAAAGAACGTTTAGCTTCGCTACCTTTACAACCTATTTCAGTTGATCAACCTTTTATGTAGTGGGGTCTTGAATTTATTGGCATGATAAACCCACCTTCTTCACAAGGACATAAGTGGATCTTAACTACTACAAATTATTTTACACGATGGATGGAAGCAATAGCCTTGAAGGATGCTAATGAAGCTTCGATACTATCCTTTTATGAAGGAATAGTTTTAAGATTTGGTGTTCCAACAACTATCATATCAGATAATGCTTTAGCATTTTCTTGGTGCAAAGATAACAGATTGGGCTATCAACCATGGAATCTATCTAAGTTCTTCATCTAATTATTACCCACAAGGTAATGGCTTAGCTGAGAGTACTAACAAGAATTTGTTAAGGATCATTAGAAGAACACTCAAAGATAATCAAAGAGCTTGGCATCTGATGTTGAATTCAAGCACTTTGGGCTGACAGAGTGACTCCTAAAAGATCAGTTGGCAATTCACCATACAAACTTGTGTATGGAAAAGAAGCAAGAATGCCTATTTCAGTTGAGTTACCTGCATTGGATTTGCTACATCAAATGGAGCTACTTGAGAATGAACCATTATAGGTTTGTTATGTAGAGTTAATGGAATTACAAGAGCTAAGAGATAAAGCTCATTTGAATATGGAAAAGAATAAGAAACAAATGAAGAAGACTTTTGACAAGAAATCCAAATTAGAGTCTTCAATGAAGGAGATATTGTGTTAAAGTGGGATGTTGATCATGCAAAGCCAGGAAGACACTCAAAGTTTGATACACTCTGGAGTGGTCCTTACATGATTTCAGCTAGCAAGGAACACAATGCTTTTCAGCTTTTGAAGTTGAATGGAGAGGAACTTCCCATTCCTATGAATGGTATGTTTCTCAAACATTGTTATTGAATATCTTATAGTGATTGTTAGAGTAGGATTTCCTTCAATAAGTGTAGTTTTTACACATTGCATCATTTTTCAATTCAATAAGTGCATTCATGCACGTGATCTAGTTTACCAGATCCTTTCCTAGTTTTAGTTTCATTTTGGAAGGTTGGACCTTTTAGAAAAGGAAAATTTTGGTTACATGTTTGGACTCCATGCCCAATGGACAAGAGCAAGGCACTAGTCTTTAAGCTAGCAGGAAACTTTCCCCGCAAGGATCGCCAGAAATGTTGACAATTTTTGCACTTGTGCAAAAATGGGCAACTCAAAAACTTCATCGTTATGATGAAAGTCATGGGTGAATTATACCTAAACTAAGGGAGTTGGATATCATTTGTTACTGCTGAATTAGTTATAAGATTAAATGAAATCTGTAGTTATGTGTGCTGACACAAAACATAACAGATCACATAGTCTACAATTTCATGCCATCTTCAACAAAAGAACACAAAGGCCCCAAAGGACAACTATGTTGTCTTGATGAAGACAAAATTACAAAGTAGGTGAAGTGCTGAGTTTTGAAGCAACAAACAAAATAGAAATACAGATATTAGAAAATTAGGTTCATTACTGAATGTTACAAGTTCTCATCAATGTTCTTTCCTTCATGATTAAGACATTCAATTATGTTACTGAGTTGTTTAGTTCATTATACAATCCATATAGAGAAGCTAGAATGTGAAGGGAATACACAACTCATTTTAAGAATTCAATGTTTTATTCATAAGGAAGGTCAAATGTTTCCCACACAAGCCATGGGATGTAACTAAAAGTAAAGTACAACTACTAAAATAAAAGGTACACATGCATGAAAAAGAAAGTAAAGGAGTATGAGTGAACCCATCATTGCCTTGGGGTTTCTTTCTTTGATTGAAAACATCTCCATTTCCATCTTCTTCTTCATCTCCATTGTAGAAGCCACTTCACTTACAAAGAAGAAAAGGATAACTATCAGCTTACGAGCTCAGGGATCAATTCATATTCCTAGACTATCCTAATTCATGCATATGAATCTCTAATAACAGGAGATGTAATTTACTTGAATATCAAACTACATACATGCTTTATTCACTCAGATAGAATGAAGGAAGAGAAAAGAAAAGAAGAAAACATGGACATAAGAGAGGCCAAAAAGCCTAAGTATTTTCTAACTGTTTTCCTAAGTGTGTAGGTACAGGTTATAGCCAATGAAAAATAAACAAGTCATAAGTGCATGCATAAAAGGAAGAATGTAACTCAAGGTTTCAGTAACCATTTTTGAAGTGGAAGAAGTTACAGTACAAAAGAGAGACTAGGAGATAGAAATACATGTTTTAGTTGCTAAAAAAGGAAGAAGCAAAATTTGAAAGTTGATGTTTGGCTAAAAAGAGAAGGTTACAGTTGAAAAGGAATGAAGACAAGATTCTGAAAAAAATTTGACAGGGCTTCGCCATGTAAAATGGACATTTACAACTTTCCATCATGTTGCTTTTAACTACTACATGCTTAAAGGAATTATTTAAATCAAGTAAGTGATATAAAAAGTAGTAAAGCATGCCATGATCAAGATAAACAACTATGATGTCTCATTTTTATCTAGCTTCAAACATGAAGTGTTATGTTCTATATTTTGAATCAGAAAATACAACTACTATAGCTGGAAATGGATGGAAGAGAGAATTCTGGAAAAAATTTGCCAAGGCTTCGCCATGAAAAATCAACATTTCAAATTTTCCAACATGCCGAAATGTTACTTAAAGGAAATAAAACATCTATGTGAAAGAAACAAAGTAATAGAGATCTTAACAAGCATCTGAATCAAAGCTTATGCCTAAAATAGTATTAAAATAGATGAACTGCTTGTAATTTCCAGAAAGCACATACAAGATATAGAAAAGAATATCTCATAGTACAAGATCAAGAACAATAAGAGTTGCAATAGTTTCTAAAAGTATAGATTTCTCATGAGGATGGAAAAGAACCGAAGTAGATCAAAATTCCACCAATGACAACTATGGAGCCTTGTTGTTTTGACATAAGATTGCAAGATCAAGCTAAAACTACAAATCAATGGATACTTTTATAGTTACCTGAATGCAAGTACTTCATTACCAATTTGAATCCTAGAGAGAAATCTATGCACAATAATGGTTCTTTTCAGCTGACTAATTTTACACAAAGACCAAGCACATACTCATTCAATTTCAAATTTTAATTACATAGAGTATTGCAGAGTGCATGTTTAAGAAAACTACAATCATTATGACATATTCTCATAGTCATTCATTCAAGTGACTCAACAAAGAACAAATTTTGAAGTCTCAAGAATACAATCAAGGAATGAAATCATTATAGTTTTCAAATGGAAGGGAGGGCTGTTATTCAAGATTAAATTATATCCTATAGTGGATATAACAGTAAAAATGGAGGGACAGATCTTCAGTGGCATGTATATCTAGTTCTATTCAAGGATTAACAAATGACAAACAACAACAATCATGCCCAATTTCAATGTTGAAATAAGCTCAGCAAAATAAAGGAAATTGTATGTTTAGAAAACACAAGGTCTACATGGTTGTAGAACAATTAAAGCACTTAAGAAACAATTTTAGAGGGCCACAAAGTATCATCCAAGCCAAACCCTATTACAAATACATGGAAGCCTCCTAAAACCTAAAAGCATCATGCATGAAATAGATATATGAAGGTTATTATACAAAGACAAATCTACAGGGGTGTCATAAGTGTCATTCTTGCATAGGTCTATATCTATCCAGGAGAGGAAGTATTTTTCATAATAATAAAATGAAAGATGATTCATATTTTCTGAAGAATATTACAAACAAAATACAAACCTAAAGGTTTCTGAGTAGATTTCTTATCCTATCTTAGAGATAAGATGGCTAAGTCTGGAAGTTCTATAAATAGTTCTAGAGACCACCCCCTCATTTAGCATAGAGGAAGTAGTGAGAAATATTGTATGAATAAGTGTGTAAAGGAAGCCATCATTTAGAAGGCGTATTAAAGAATCCATTGTGAAGTTTCTCCCATAGTTATTTTTGGAAGGCAAGTGAAGTCGATAACACTTCAAGTACCTCATAGGTGAGATTGTAACATTTTCATGTTGATATTATAATTTACACTTATATTTCATATTTGTCATCATTCCTTCGTATCATAGTCTATGGTATTCTTGTGTTATATTTTTTGTTGTGTTTCCAGAATACAACCACCAAACTAAAGGCTATGCATTAATAAATAATCATAGCACGAGGAGTTCTCGGTGAAGAATTATCATAGTGCCGGATTGGTGATGACATTTTGGTTTCGTTGCCGGGACCATTCCTCGTTGGTGGATTTTCTGGAGAGGTATTCCCACTTAGTCATAAAAAATTTGGAGGGTAACCTTGTTTTTACTGTGCATAGTAGTTACCATGGTAAAGTCACTTTTTGCCACGAATAGTATTTACCGCATGATAAAGTCACTTTTTATTGTGAATAGTATTTACCGCAAAGAACTTCACTTTTACTGAATGTGAATAGTGTTTACCACAATAAGGTGGAGTTTTTACCAGCAGTAAGTCAAGTTTTACCATAGTTTATCTGTGATCATTTATAATTTCTAATATAGTGATTCCAATTATTTGTGCACATAAGTCTTGTTGATTGTACTTGTGGGTTGCTATTTTACCGTGGTTACTTTTGAAAATGGGGAAGATTCCTATTTTTCAACCCAATCTAATGAAGATGCTTCCTCTTTCATTCAAGAGTTTAAATGATCTTATATTTGTAATGGCCTTATAAGAAGGGAATAATGGACTGAATTTTTCCTACCTTTTTGGATGGTTCACCCTTAGGTGGTTTGAAAAACTAGGTGATAATGTGAAAAACTCATGGGATTTATTAATCTGAAAGTTTTCTTGAAGAATTTGGTGAACAATGAAATATGCAGATCTCATGATCGATATCACAAAGTTATCCCAAGGAGAGAAGGAGAAGATAAGAGATTATCATGCTCGTGTTCTAGAGCTAAGGAGGAAGCTCGATGCTCGAGATCGGAAGGAAGGATTGGCAGATGGGTTGATGAATAGCGTGGATAATCTCCTCTGTAACCACTTCATTCTTGGGATGAAGCCAAAGATCAGATAATGAGTGAAGTATGACCACCCAACTACCATTGAACAAGCAAAGGAGATTGCAATAAGGCAAGAAGAAAGAATAGAAGAGGAGCCCAAAGAAATTGTTGCTAAAGTAGTGCCTACACCAAAGCACCTTTGATCTAGAATTCACAACCACTCCCGGTGAGCAAAAATATTTCTCCTAGTACATCTTTGAGTATGACGATCTGCTTCAAGAAGATGGGCTAGTTAACTATTAATATTCTTCAAGGAAAAGAATTTAGTTCTCGGGAGGAGATAAAGGTCTAAAAAGAAATATTTCTGAAGTCATATGTTATGGTTGTTATAAAAGGGTCATTATAAGTATAATTGTCCAGTATAGAGCTTCTACATCCAAGACAAGAGATAATGATAAAGGAAAAGCACTGTGATGTCTTTTGATGTAGTAGATAAGAGAATAAATAATGAAGTAGATGTGTTTGTAACAAAAAAAAGAAAGAAAGAAAAAGATAACCAAGATGGAAATAATCCTAAGAAGATGAATGGAGAAACTAGTAAGAAACATAGGAGAAGAAAGTTGGGTGTGCAGGATTTTGATTTCATAACGACAAGGACCATACTCCATCTTAGAAGATCTGTCCAAAAGGCCTACAAATATTACATATGGTCAACTCTTGGCTATGTCTTCCGAGAAGAAGCAGGGAGTGGAAAAGTGGACTCAATGCTCGACGAAGGAAGGAGGTTGAGGTCCCTATTTTAGAGGTAGAGGTAGATCCCTATGCTCCACAAGACAAGGTATTATGTAATGGTATTTCAATTCATGATGTCTTAGTTGATGGAGGTGTTGCGAGTTAATGTAATGATTGAGTCTCGTAATGAATATTTTGGGTTTAAAATTGATCGCCTCTTAACACTTATGTTTTTTAATATTGGTAAATAGTTTTTGAAAGGGACTATACCCTTGTGTACAAAAAGGAGGCCTAAAAGCCCGAATAAGAGAGAGGAGCAGAGAAGGCGTATCAAAGCACAAAAAGTTACTGACAAAGAACACCGAAGCCAAGAAACAAGAACACAAACGAGACTTATGAAGCAAAACAACGGCAATAAAACAAAGAAAGCCTGTGACGAAGCAAGTAGTAAACCTGGACTACTTCTTGGCCGCTGATCAATACTCATCTTTACTTTTTCCAAGCATGATACATACCGAGCAAATATGGTCATATGAGCAAAGATCCGTCTTATCGAGCTCCTCTCTGGTTCTTTTACTCTCTTTCTCATTGCCCCAAAGAGTAATCGGGACACCGCTGAGATGCGAAACACTTCTTGCATGACCATGACGGATAACCCTTCTAGAAGATTGGAGGCCTTAGAGGCGAGCTTAAATTCTTGAAGGATGAGGTAAAAAATCTTGCTAAGCAAAAAGGCAAAAAAAAGCATTGAGGAGAAGGGAGCATTAGCAATAGCACTTGATGAAATATACAAAAACCGACCTCCCCGACTCCCGCCTTGGGAAAACGAAGACTAGGCATGAGTATAATATTGTAGCATTCAGTGGCCATAGAGGAATTTAAGCTCACCTCTTAACACTTATGTTATGGTCATTAAATAAGTGAAAAACTAAAACCAAGGTGTAGTTTCAAATGTGGCAATATCATTATGGTGTCTTTGTATGTGTGGTAGAATTTCAGTGATGAAAAATGGTCATACTAACATTGCATACCCAATGTTGTTGGGAAGACCATGCCTAAGGATTTTTCGTGCAAGAAACTACTAGAATGAATGATTCATGACACTTGGACATGGTAGAGAGAGGGTGAAGATAAACATGATTCCTCGGCATCATAAGACAAAACATGTGGATTCAAGTGATGAAACTGATGATTGGACATCCTTTGATTACTCTAGGACTAGTGAAGTGGACATAGAAGATGAAGAAAGTGAGGTTGATGTTTCAGTCATGGATATCCTTCCAGTCACACTAACTCATGAACCCATAAAATTATCTGAAGAAGAAATTGATGATTGTCTCCAACAAATAAAGATTGGTGATGTTGTGATGGAGAGTGAGAAGGAATCCTACCTCCAACTATTTTGAAGGTACATACACCTATTCACTTTTGGTTACAAGTAACTCAGTAAAGTAAGTTGGGTAGAACATTCTATTGAGTGGTAGATGGTGCTAAGCCCATAAAGCAAATACCATATAAAATGAATCCTAATTTTTCCAATATTGTAAAACAAGAAATATATAAGTTGTTTGATAAAGGATTCATATTTGTTGTGGAGAATTCAGAATGGGTTTCTCCTATTGTGATCTCAATAAAAAAGAATGGGAAGCTACGCATTTGTGTTGATTATAGGAAGCTCAATAAGGCAACAAAGAAGGATCATTACCCTCTTCCATTCTCAGATCATATCTTGGACGAAGTAGCTAGCCAGGAGTGTTATAGTTTTGCTTATGGATATAATGAATAAAACCAATTTCATATAGTGGAGAAATATCAGCTAAAGACCACGTTCACCACTCCTTGGGGAACATTTTCTTATAGAGTTATGCCTTTTGGGTTGTGTAATGCTCCAGAAATGTTCCAGCATTTGATGAATAGGGTGTTTGAACCCTACATTAGAAACTTCATCAGAGTATTTCTAGATGAAGCACAAGCCTCACTAAACCCTACAAAGTGTGTCTTTGGATGTTCTAAAGACATTTTGTTAGGGCATGTTGTATCCGAGAGATGGTATTGTACTGATCTTGATAAATTTTTAAAAATCAAAGAGTTACCATTTCCTATGAATAGAAGTAAGTTGAGATCATGTTTAGGCCATGTTGGTTACTATAGAAGGTTCATCAAGAATTTCTCAAAGATTGCACAACCACTAACCCAGTTCTTGAAAAAGGATGTTACTTATAAATCGAGAAATAAGGTGCATGAAGCTTTTGAACAACTTAAGGAAGCTTTGGTTTCTTCACATGTTTTAAAGAATCTAGATTGCAAAGCAAGCCATTAATTGTGTATACTAATGCCTCGGATGCAAAGCACTAGGAAGTACTGAGCCAAAAGGATGAAAATGAGAATTATCATCCAGTTTACTTTGGGAGAAGACAAATGAGCAAAGTCTTTGAGGTAAATTATACAAGAATCGAAAAAGAGGCTCTAGCTATCATTTTTGATGTAAAGAAGTTTAGAAATTACTTGCCAGGAAAAAAATTATAGTTGTAACAAATTATCAAGCTCTAAAATATATTAAAACGAGCCTAACCCATCGGGAGGATAGCAAGATGGATAATTTTGCTACAATAATTTGAATTTGATATTATAGATAGGCCAGAAAGAAGCATGTCGATGCAGATGCACTCTCTTGAGCCTATGATGGTTTAGGTTTATCTTGTGATGATGATGATTTCTTAGATGTAGCATTATTATCCCTTGACACAATCCCTAGTGAATACATAGATATTTAGAATTATCCGAATGAATTCAAGTTTCTTGATGGTGCCAATGTAAATACTAAGAGGAAGATTACTCAAGCTAGTCGTCCATATTCTATTCTCGCATAGAGTATTATTTTGAATAGGACACGATGGGCGATGACAAAAGAGTAGTTGGACATGATCAAGGGAAGGAGTTGATATAATAATTCCACAATGGTACATGTGAAGGACACTTCTCGGACAAGTTACAACAAGAAGGATCTTGGATGCAAGTTACATCGCCCACTCTTTTTAGAGATTTTTATATTTATTGTAAGACATGTGATATTTGTCAAACACATGGTAACCATAAGACTTCATCGGTTTCATTATGCCCTATTCTTCCACTTGGTCCCTTTGAAAAGTGGGGAATAGATATTTTAGGTCGAGTTCCAACTACCCCACGCCAAAATAAGTATATTGTACTTACCACAGATTATTTAACCAAGTGGGTTGAAGCTAGGCTATTAAAAAAACTTCCATGGATGAAGTGGCAAGGTTCATATATGAACACATTATCACCGAGTTGGTTGCCCATTAGAAATTGTAATGATCAAGGAATCCACTTCATTAATGAGGTGGTAGAACCCCTTGTAACATGTTTTCTATTAAGCACATGAAGGCAACAACATACAAGCCAAGCACAAATGGACAGTGGAATGAAAAAAATTATGTTGTGTCAAATTATAGCAAAAATGTAGCCTTACAGTACATAAGTGGGATAAAAGGATTCATGCAACATTGTGGGCATATAGGGCAACATCAAAGTTAGCAACATGATACTCCCCATTTTAGTTGTCTTATGGAATTGATCCAATTCTTCCTATTGAGTTTGATATTCCCCCTTTGTGAGAGTTATGAAAAATTAAAGGATGGATGAAAGTGATTTTCTAAAAGAAAGGTTGGTACATCTTCATTTGCTAGAGGAAATGAGGGAAATAGCTGAGGATACAAGCTATAAGAAGAAAATGAAGTAGAAGGAATACTTTGATCAAAAGATCCATTGGTCTCCATTTCATGTGAATGACTTGGTTCTAGTATATGATTCCAGATGCAAAAAAAGAAGAAAGAGAAAATTCTTCCAAAATGGATGGGGCCCTACAAAATAGCAGTTGTGCATGAAAATGGTACATACCAACTGAAGGAATTGGATGGCACTCCCATTATGAAATGGGTCAACCATGACAAGTTAAAGATTTTCCAAGCACTAGAATAGTCTACTCTAAGGACATAGTAGAAGCTAGGAAGGGGGAAGATGTCGACACTAAAATTTTCCTCTGTAATTTCTATTTCATTAATGTGTATATTAGGAATAGGATGTTGTTAAGTATAATTAGTAGTAGCGTCCAATAGAAGATAACGGTGCTATCGATACGATGCCACCAATAATGTATAGTACGGTAATAGTCAAAAGTACAATAGGAATGTTGTGGTAAAAATTAAATATTTGTCGTAAGTGGTTCGGTAATGTTAAAATGTCAAATTTAGGGTAAGTAGAGAAGTAGGGTCTACATGATTAGGAATTAGAAATATTATATTGGTAATAAGGACAAAGAGTGAGGTCATAAATATTTTGTGTATATTATTTATAAAAAGCCTAAAAATGTGGAACCCATGTGAAATGATAAGGTTGATCTTATCTTGAAAGATAAGCTTACATGTACAAATAAGAGTTAAGGTATGGAATATAATTTATTAGAGTAGATTTCTTATCCTATCTTAGAGATAAGATGGTTAAGCCTGGAAGTTCTATAAATAGAGAGGCCACCCCCTCATTTAGCATAGAGGGAAGTAGTGAGAAATATTGTATGAATAAGTGTGTAAAGGAAGCCATCATTTAGAAGGCATATTAAAGAATCCATTGTGAAGTTTCTCCCATAGTTATTGTTGAAGGCAAGTGAATTCAAGAACACTTCAAGTACCTCATGGGTGAGATTGTCACAATTTCATATTGATATTATAATTTACACTTATATTTCATATTTGTCATCATTCCTTCGTATAATAGTCTATAGTATTCTTGTGTTATGTTTGTTGTTGTGTTTCCAGAATACATCCACCAAATTAAAGGTTGTGCATTAGTAAATAATCATAACATGAGGAGTTCCGGTGAAGAATTATCAAAGTGCCGATTGGTGATGACAGAGAGCACTTTATAAATATTATACTAAAATATGATGTCAGTAAACATATAGATGAAATAATAATCCATTAAGTGCAAAAAAAAAAACTTTCTTACTATGATAAAAGGGGCATACTTCAAGATCTTCATATGTTGGTAATTTTATACTTAGAGTTGATGGGATATAAAATTATATTAAAATGTAAACCAATGTATGGTAATTTGGAAGGATAAATAGGCTTTGTTAAATGGGGATAAATGATCAAGAAATCATTAAATCTAACTTATCAGTTATAAAACCTAAATTGTTCACATTTAACAAACTTAATCAAGAGGAGACTAGATGATGTACTTACTTAATTCAGATTGAATTATAAGTCTCAATGAACTATTGGTTAATGAATAATGAGTTCATAAAGATGAATGCAAAATTGACCTACATACCTTCAACTTATGTGAAGGTGCATTATGATCCTTCTTAAAGGATTAATGTACATATGTATGTCTTTATGTGGTTAATTGCCTGATTTTAAATACAATCTAATGCAACCATGAAAATATCTGAATTTATGGAAAAATGTAAGCCTAATAATTAAGTGTAATGTTGTTCTGCAACCTAGAATCCATCACTTTTTTAAATTAATCATTATGATCCTTGCATGAAGGAATATTAGTCCGAACCTTAATGGTACTTCACCTCAATTTGAACTTCACTTTCCTCCTAGTGCAATGGAGGAATGACGCAAGATCCAAGATCTTGTGTGTGGATAAATAGCCTTGTGAGTAATTGAATATCCTTTTAATAAACAAACAAATTAAACAAGTAATATATATAACATCAATGAATCTTGTAAGTGGGATAAACCGTAAGTTAATGTTAACATAATGGAGGATATTGAGAAAGAGGAAACATGAATGTATGATTCACATGTTATGAGATTTTTAGAACTTAAGTTAAGAATTGAAACATAATTATTATAAATGTGTAATATTAAAATATCGCACTCGTGGGAAGAACGCACTTATAAGTGTGAGTTTGTAGTCAAACCATTATGTTGTGCCTTTAAAAAAAGGGGGGAAATGGTCTCGATGTGCATCACATTTTTTTCATGTTATCTATGTGGATAAATGTTATGCATAACATATCATGAGTTGTGTATAGTCCCTGAGACCACCTGTAGTTTTGTTTATACTTCAAGCAAGTCAAAAAAAAAGTTTTTCGGTATTTTCAAGTGTTGTTTTTGTGTGTGTAAATTATGGGCATTACATTTGCTATCAAAGAAGAGATTCATGCCCTCTAACCTATGGGAAATATTGAGTTGTAATGGTTTTGCATGGTGGTGGTGGTGGATATTATAAGAGTAATGTGATATAAGATTGATGTGAACTATGTCATGATTGTGATATTATGAATGCACATATTGTGTATGTCACTTAGTGTGTAACTATTGGCATGTCTTTGATGTGTTGGAGATGAGAGTATCCTCTCTCCTTTTTGTTGATTCAATTTGGAATTTTTGTGTGACACACCATCTTATTATGAGTGAAAGTAATGTATTGTGGATTACAGAGTGTTGGATAATTTTGGCATTTTGTGATATGTGGGTGTGTTGATGTGTTCATGACAAGATTGGTGTATAGTGAACTGGATTGTATAGTAATGTCATCACCGTGTTGTAAAGAAACTTGTGTATCACCATGTTGTATTGCAATTGAATTCATATTTTAATGTTAGAGATAATGTTCTTCATAATTATAATTAATGTAATCTTTGATGGTTCATGTCACGATTTTGGGGCATATGGTGAAGCAGATGATCCATATTATGCAATATTGGAACTTTGGGTAAAGCATGTGGTAATGTGATGTATTGTAAAACCTCGAATGTAATGATTGTGATATACCATGTATAGATACCATGCGTAGAAGGTATGGTTAATGTCCGTGAACCACCATTGTGTTAGTGATGTATTACGTGTTATATTGTGAACCTTAAACTAATCGACCATTAAGGAAATCTGTAAAAGTGTATTTTTGGAGTGAGGAAATGTGCACCATTAACGAGTCACTTGAGCCAACCTTAGGCTCAGTAGATGGCGACCTATAATCCTTTTTCTCTGCCTATATGGTTATCGTATGGATTTAACCTAATTGTAGTAATGACTATGTTGAGCCTTGTCAAAGTGATGGCGGGATGATTAGACATATATGATGATAGTTGTATTATTTGATATGTTATTTTATGAGTTGAGGCTCTATGTTTTGAAAGCTAAAAACTCATTGACGACACCCTTGGCTACCTTATAAGGCCACCTAATCATCGTAATGTGTTATTCCTATAAACATATTTTATTCATAAATTGAACATTTTCTTTTTTCTTGGAAGGACCAAAACATTTCTTGATTGATGTGTTCTTATATTTTGGGCATTTTAATTGGTTTTTGTACTAATATGTAGATTTTATACTAACTATTGCTATTTGGCCATTTTTTTCCCTTAGATTAAAATTTTCTTGTAAGTTTAAAAGTTTTATAGGTAGCCTAAGGCTTGGATTTTCACCACTTGGAATTTGAAACATTTTGTACTAGTTCTAATGTCGTAATGTGTAGAATAGGGTCATGGGATGGGCCATCAAATGGTTCAACCTATGGACTCACTTCATTATATGGGGTATGCCCAAAGGAGTTATTAAAAATTGCAAAAAAAACAAGCTCGGGCGAGAAAAATCATGAAAAATGGCTAAGTCCTAGTCCTCTGCAATAGTATCGGGACGGTTGAGGGGACGGGCCAAAAGGCGCGAACCAGCCGAAAGGCGCGCGGGCGGTGAGTATTAGCATTTGGGACATTGGGAACAAAGGGACGCGGGACGTGGGAAATCAACTGGTAGAAAAGTTGAAAAAATTGACTAAGCTGTTGAAAGCAAGCAGTGATTGGGACAGGACTGGGCAAAATACGCGGAGGGCGGCGGATCGGCGAAAAAATGAGAAAAAAGCAATGAGGAGCAGGCGAAGCCGGAGTTGGGCGAAGGAAATCTGTGAAGCCCAGGATCGGATCGGCGAAATGAGAAAAGTTGGGCCGTTGGGATGGGAAAATGCTGGAACAGGCGAGCCAGGCGAATCGGGAAAATTTGTCCCGAGCGGCGGAAAGCAAATGGGACATCGGGCGAAATAAATGAAGCCGCAGTTTGGCTGAAGCAGGAAATTTTGCCTTTGTGGAATGGGACAAAGGGCGCGGGATGCGGAATAGCGAAGAAAGCGAAAGCCAATCGAGATCACGCCACGTGTCACCGGCGAGAAAAGGACATGGAAGCCCATTTCGGGCGGTTCGGAAGAATTTGTCCCCCGCAGCATTTGGGACATTTGGGACAAAGGGGCGCGTGGGGCGCGAAAAGCGAAGCGGCGAAGGGAGAGAGAAAAGTCAACGTTTGACCGTGGAACTTCAAAGCGGCCATAACTTTTGACTCGAGCTCGATTTTCACAAAATTGGACTTTACGGAGCGAGCACGGCGTCCTCTCGCCACAAAAACTGGATTTCTTATTTTTAATGAGGGTAGATATATTTAAATAAAAGAAACATATTCGGCTCAGTCGGTTAATGCTCATTCCGTCGAATGACGAGAAAAACGCTGCAGGACCCAAAATAGCTGCCCGCTCGAGAAGGCCATAACTTTTGCATTTCTCAGCGAAATCACACAAAATTGGTACCGTTGGAATCGTGGTTCGAGCCCGATGCACAAGAAATCAAGAAATTCAGATTTGATAGAAATTGATTGAGATTTTTAAGAAAACGTGGCCGGGTTTGAAGCAGGTGTTTTATTTGGTAGTTGGGAGTGCAATTAAGAGGCATGGTCATCATTCTTTCTCTGCTGCAGCACATGGGACAGTATGGGGAGCCTTTTGCAAGTAATGTATAACCATTTCACTCAATTTAATGCCTCTTACAGGTGGTTGAAGGACAGATTTCAGGATTTCCATTTTCCCTTCTCTTTTCCTTCTCATTTTTCTATAAATTGGAGTGTTGGGCTCATTGTAAAGAGAGAGTTTTTGGGTAGCAAAGCTCTGCCAAAATTGCTTTGTGAAGCCAGTGTGTTGCAGGCCCTTGTAGTGGACTCCTTGCATGGTGATCCAGGCCCTTATCTTGTAATAGATTGAACTGTGCATATCATGAAGCAATAAAATACCAGTTTGTGGATGTATCTTCCCTGCTGTGTTTTCTTGCATTCTTCTTGCCCCTTTGATCTTTCTATAAGAATATTGTGTCTATTATTATGTTCTTGCAGGAATTCACTATCATTGTGTATGCTTGGAATATTGTTGTGAATGCATTTTGCTAGATTATGGAAGCTGTCATCACCTCTTCTAGTGTGCACTTTGCCTCTGTATTTCACACATTTGGAGACTACTCTCACCCTCCTTTTACGGTGTATCACCGCTTTAGTGTAGGCTTTCATTTTATGCATTCTCTCTCCTGGTCCCTTGGAAATTTAGATTAGAATAGTTAGCTTATCTGCATTAGAGTAGATTGTGGCGGGTAGTTTAGGAGCAAGAACCAGACTTTCACGGAGGTCTATCTCAAGTAGCAAGTCCTGACTTGGAGATAGTACCCATGTTATCCAATCACTGCCGTGAGTTGAGTATATGCACTTGTATATGCACGGGGTCTTTGTGATTCGGTGATACTTGATTAGCACGCCGGTGGGACCTTAGAGGTCTTCACTTTCATTGCAACAAGATTGATGTGCACTTGTTGTAAGTTCCAGCTTTGAAGGAGCTTTAAAATCACACATCTGGCGACTCCAAAAGAGGCATAATCCGCTGGTTTTATCAGTCAAGCCTGGAAAATTTATGAGAAGAATACAGACCAGGTCAAGAACTAGGGAGGAAGGATTGTTTGTTTATCTGCATCTATCTCCAGGCAGAGAAAGAAGGGGAAGAAGAGCTCAAAGATCTGCGTCTCCACCTAATAGAACTTTGTCTACACCTCCACCTGGTAGACCTTTTCTCGCATCAACAAGGGTTCTCAGGCCAATCAGAATGGCGCAACCACTAAATCCCTTTGTCAATTTCTTTGGCGTGACCCACTTGCCCTCGATACACGAGAATCCAGTTCGATTGCAGCATTGAAGAACATTCCATTTTCTTGGAGAAAATCATACCACTCTGGTGATCATGTCAAAGACATTGCTAACGTCTCATGCGATCCATGAGATAAATGAAATGGATGTGGTGTCAAATTGCTTTGGCATCATCGTTCAAAGGAAGGCATTGCGATGGTTCGGGAGCCTTGAAATTTGGTTCTATCACAAATTGGAATCGAGTTATGCATAGTTCTCCATGAGCGGTTTGGAGAGAAGGGAGACAACTTGTCTCTCTAGAACAATTGACAACTATCAAGAGAGAGCCCCAACGAGCAGGTGGTGACTTCAACTTCAGATTTCAAAGGTCTTGGGATAGGATTCCGGTGGCGGTCGGGCCAAGCGAGAAGGTGCTTTTCTATATTACCTTAAAGCTTTGAATTGATATTTCTATGTTAATTCAATCTATGGGAGGCACTGACCTTACTGCCCTGCTTATAGCATTGCCATTAGGGCTGAAAACTGTCTTATTCAAGGTGGTAAGCTGGCTCCTAGGCCTCCAATGCCATTATATCCAAGTTTAGAGAGCCCAAGTACTAGTCAAGCACCCACTTTGGCTCCTATTCCCACTCCTAGAAATCAAAGTTCAAATGAGACTTCTACCTCATCCTCTAGTGCTTCAAATGAACTCCAAGAGGTCATGAAACAATTGCAAAATTTGGGAAATGAGCTGGTTACTATCAAAAGACAGCAAGCTCAAAGTGCTAGACCGTATCAGCCTCAAGCTCAGCCTAACAGGCAACCATATCAACCTCAAAGACCACCCAATCCAGCTGCAAATCAGAATCAAGCAAGGCCTCCTACCAATAGACCATTTCAGCCCTATAACCCCAATGTTGCATCTGCATCCAGAGCTTTGGTGCCAGTCCAAAATAACATGGCCCAAGAATATGATTGGTGTTTCCGTGCGATCGGCCACATAACCAATCAATGTGTTAAGCGGTGCATTAAATCGAGGCTCTAATGTGTGCAAACCATTGGTGGGTCATGAAGTCGACCACGAAGAAGACCGGCGAGGGCACCTCGGCAAGGAACATCTCGAAGCGAAACTACTCTTGTCAATTGGCGGTGAAGATTTATGTGGTATGAATCAAATACCCTCTCAAAGTGTTGCAGCCAACACAAGGTCAAAGAGGAGAAATTTGGGTGAAGAACAACCATTGGCTTGAGTAATCCACAACCTTCTACCACTCCACAAGCCAGCTGGCAAACAAAATGTAGTTCCAAACATGCAAGGAGCATCCAAACCAGCTCCTAAACCAACTCAGATGCCATTGCTTTGCCGCTCATTTGCAAGGAATGAATGTGCAGGCCAAGGGACAGTAGAGGGATACTTCATCTCCATTGGTATCATTGATCGGATGAAGAAGACAAATGTAAACATATCAATGTGGGAATCACTATCTATCCCGGGGCCAAAGAGATTTGCTACAAGCTGCCATGAAATTTGTAGTCGACTTCAAATCAACGAGTCGAATGCGAGAGAAGGTACTCACAAATGCTTGCCCTTGACTGAAGGAAATCATGGAGGACAGCAAGGTAAAATGTTGAAGCCCCCTCCATTTTATGTTTCATTGATCATAGGAGATAAGTTGGTGCATAATTGCATGATTGATTTTGGGGCAAGTAGTTCAGTAATGCCCAAGCAAATAGCTGATCAGCTAGGACTCCAATATGAAGTCATCTCAAGGGTGTAGTGCAATTAGATGGGACAGCAGTGACAACGGTTGGAGTAATCAAAGGTTTGAGCCTCTGCTTTGCACGCATGTCCTAATGTGAGTGTTACTGAGATGTGTCGATCATAGACCTACCACCACTCTTTGCATTGTGCTTGTCAAGAGACTTCACTGCTAAAATTGGAGGCTATCTTTGGTGGATTGGTCACACATGTTGTTCAGAACAAGATATGGAACCAAAGCCACAATCAGAGTCTGAACCTATTGCGAACTTTCATATTGAGCCTTACACTCCAAGCCAAATCAATACCAATTGTTCAGCGTTTGATCAAGAAGATTATCCAAGCACTGATGAAGCTGACACCAAGGTTGGAAGCATCCCAGATTTGACTCTTGATGAATGGGCAAGCAAGGTGCATGCTTTTGATCCTTATCAAGAAATAGAAGAATCTGAGCTAGGAGTCTATTGTTTACATGAAGAGAATCAACCTCTCCCTAGCATCACCAAGCCAGATCATAAAGACAAGAATGAAGTATGGCAATTGTTCTTTGATGGGTCAAGGAGTAGACAAGGTGCAGGAGGAGGAGCTATGCTCATTTCACCGCAAGGTATAAGGTATTACTCAGCCTTCCGTTTCCAGTTTTCCTGTTCAAACAACACAGCTGAGTATGAAGCCTTAATTCATGGATTGCACTGGGCAAAGAAGAAAGGCATCAGGAATTTACAAGTATTTGGTGATAGTGAGCTGATCGTAAACCAAGTCAAAGGAAAAAATGCTGCCAAAAATGATCTATTGAAGAACTACAAAAATCGGGTATGGGATCTTATTGAAGATTTTGAAGCTTTTAGCATCAATTCCATCCCAAAAAAAGAATGAAGCATTTGTGGTGGCAGCAATTGGGGCTGCGTTTGATGTTGTAGAAAGTATCAAAAGTGAGAAAACTCAGCCTCATATCAAAGTGGTTGTGAGACCAGCTGTTCCGGATAACAACACAAGTTGGCAAGTCTTCGAGAATGATCGTGATTGTTAATTTCCTACAAGAAGAAGCTGAGTTCTCCATGAGAAATCAAGACAAGCTGGAGCAGCGGTATGGTGACCAAGTGGTGCGGTGAGGACTAACAAATTGCCAAAGGCCTCATAACCTTGGAGTCGATCTTGACCCGAATGATCAGTTCGGAAGGAGAAAGCGAACATTCAAGTAAAGGGTGAAGATTGAGCCTATTTAGTAGAAGAAGGCAAGACATTGCAAATTGGCAAAAAAGTAAGTACTCCTGAGAAATCTGATTTTGTTCGGCTTTGTCAAGAATTCCCGAGATGTCTTTGCTTGGACTTACAAAGATTTAAGAGGTTTGACCCAAAGTTGGCACAACATACTATTGAGTTGGATCGGAATCCAAGCACATCGAGGCAAAAGCAAAAAGGCGATAAATCCTCATATCGAACCTCTCATGAGAAAAGAGTTAAGCAAGCTCATTGAGGCTAGTATCATCTTCCCATCAAACACTCAAGTTGGGTTGCAAACTTGGTGCGGTAAGAAAGAGAAACGGAGAAATAAGATTGTGTGTGGACTTTCGCGATCTAAATAGAGCATCACTCAAAGATCATTATCCGCTTCCATCGATGGAACAAATATTGCAGGTTGTATTTGGTTGAGAAAGGTTTTCATTGCTAGATGGATATTCGAGGCTATAATCGAGATAATGGTGAAAGAAGAAGATCAATTCAAGCGGCCTTCACTACAAAATGGGGCACGTATGCCCTTACAAGAAGATGCCATTTGGGTATCGAATGCCGGAGCAACATTTCAGCGAGCTATGGATATGGCATTCAAAGGCTTAATCAACAAGATAGTCTTTGGTATACCTAGATGATATCACTTTGTCTTCTCAAAGAATGCGGTGAGACCATCTCTTTCACCTCAGACAAGTGTTTCAGAGGTGTAGAAGGTTTGGAGTGTCATTGAATCCAAAGAAGTGTGTATTCTTGGCACACGAAGGCAAACTGTTGGGCCACATTGTCTCTAGGGAAGGGCTAACAATTGATCCTGAAAGGGTTGAAGCCATCGAGCGCTTCCATTGCCCACACAAGAAATCTCTCCAAAGCTTCTTAGGAAGGATAAACTTTGTCGCAGATTTGTGCCTAATTTTGCCACTCTTGTGAAGCCTCTAACTATGATGTTGAAGAAGAGTCTGGCATTCAAATGGACAGCAGAAGGCAAAGAGAGTTTTGAAAACATCAAGCATGCAATATCACAAGCTCCAACTCTTATCAACCCAGATTTCTCAAAGGACTTCATGTTGTATGCATTTGGAGGATCAGATACAATCTCAGCTATCTTGACACAGCTGAATAGAGAAGGTTCAGAACAGCCCATAGCATTCTTCAGTCAAACCTTGGAAGATTACGAAATAAAGTATTCTTTCATCGAAAAGCATGTCCTTGCTGTCATCAGGAGCTTGAAGAAGTTCAGACATTTGGTCTCAAACAATAAGATTCAAGCTGCTTTGGTGTCTCATCTTTGGTGTCGAGGACTTCCTCCTAAACAAGGATTTAAATGAGAAGAGAGCAGGTTGGATCACTCGGGTGATGGAATATGATATTGAAATCAAAGTGACCAAGCTAGTTCGTGGCAAAGGCTTGTGTGAGCAGCTCGCTTCCAAACAACCAGACGAGTCAAAAAGTGAAGAGGATGTTGTCTTGCTACTACAGAATGATCAAGAACAACCAGCTGATGATGCACCCATCCCATGTTGGACTCAAGACTTGGTGCATTACCTCCAAACAGGCTTGTGCCCTCTAGAAGTGAGCAAAGCAAAGAGGAGATACTTCAGATTACAAGCCATTCCATATGTGCTTGTTGATGGAGTTTTGTTTAAAAGGACATCAATGGAGTTCTATTAAGATGCATTGGAACAGGTCAAGTTGAGAAGATCTTACACGAGTTCCATGACGGGGAAGCAGGAGGCCACTTTGCTCCGCGAGTGACAGCTCTCAAAATCATGAAAGCTGGTTACTATTGGCCTACTGTGTTTGATGATTGCTACTCATGGGTCAAGAAATGCAGGAAATGTGCATTCTTCACGGGGAAAGAAAGGTTAGCAGCGCTGCCCCTTCGTCCAATTTTAGTAAATCAGCCATTCATGCAATGGGGATTGGACTTCATTGGGGTTATCAATCCCAATTCAAGTCAGGGCCACAAGTGGATACTAACAGCAACAGACTATTTCACCAAGTGGACTGAAGCAGTGGCACTCAAGGAGGCAAATGAATCTAATATCTTAGATTTCTATGAAGGGATAGTCACGAGGTTTGGTGCCCCTGCCACTATCATATCAGACAATGCATTGGCATTCCTTGGCACAAAGATCACTGAATGGGCTGTCAAGAATTGTGTGTATCTCAGCACTTCATCGAACTATTACCCTCAAGGTAATGGCCAAGCCGAGTCTACGAACAAGAACCTACTAAGAATCATCAGAAGGACTCTGGATGAAAATCAAAGGACTTGGCACTCAAAGCTCAAATCAGCCCTATGGGCTGATAGGATCACACCCAAGAGATCTACAGGAAGCTCTCCATACAAGCTTGTATACGGGAAAGAAGCAGTTCTACCTATATCACTTGAGTTGCCAGCATTGGAACTCATGAAACAGTTGGAACTAGCTGAGTTTGAACCTATGGAAATCAGGTATGCAGAGCTGATGGAATTAGAAGAGACAAGAGAGCATGCAATACAGACCATAGAAAAGGATAAAGCATTGGTCAAAAAGAGTTTTGACAAGAAAGCTAAGGCGAGGATATTTTACAAGCTGGAGATTTTAGTGCTGAAGTGGGATGTTGATTGTGCAAAACCAGGAAAGCACTCCAAGTTTGATGCCATCGGAGTGGCCCATACATGATCATTGAATGCGCAAAGGTATGATGCTTTCCGGTGGCTAAGTTGGATGGTGAAGAATTGCAGATTCGGTCGATGGGATCTATCTCAAGCGTTCTACTAGAAAGATAGATTTTCACCCTTGTAAATATTAATTTAGAATTTCCATTCCTCTAAGTGCTTATGCACATTGTCTTCTTTGTTAGAGTAGTTTTTATTTCCCTAAGTGCTTGTGCACATGTCCTATTGCTTCTAGTATGTGCATGTTTGCAGTTCATCAAGCTCCTGGAAAAAATTTGCAGCCATGAGAAGACCAGCTCAACAAATGTTCAAATGGCTCGAGGACACGAGTTTTCAAATTTGAGATCAGGTGAGAGGTTATCAAGAGAGACTCCATGCCCGATGGATTGCTCTGTGCAGCTGGCCGTTCTTCATCATGGCGAGGCGAGATGACCCATTGAGTCGCCAAAATTGTTATCCAAAATTCACCCCTCAAGGTAATTTTGATAACATGCATCAAATTCTTTAGTCCCAAGCAATTATATTGAGTCCGGGAAAAAAGTCATGTTTCTAGGGTCCCCTCATATTTTTCTAACTCCCCTGTCCAAGAAGAAGAGAGCAAGTTCTGAGAGAAATGTGAAAAAATTGCAAAAAACAAGCTCGGGCCAGAAAAAATCATGAAAAATGGCTAAGTCCTAGTCCTCGCAACAGTCGGGACAGTTGGGACAAGGGCGCGAACCGGCGAAAGGCGCGCCGGGATCTGCGCATGAGCATTTGGGACATTTGGGACAAGGGGGCACGCGGGGGCGGAAAATCGAAAGCCAGCCGAAAAGTTGAAAAAATTGAAAAGTTTGAAAAAAGTGAGTTGCAGGACATGAGCAAGTGAAAGCTTGAACCGGCAGGATCGGCGAAATGAGTCAAGGCAGCCGGAGAAGTTGGGCTGAAGTCGAAGCGAAGTGAGAAAAGCGTGCCCAGGCGGATCGGCGCAGAAATGAGAACTTTGAATGGGGCGCAGTTGGGACAAATCGTGAACGCGTAGGCCGGCCCGGGCGAATCGGGAAAATTTGTCCCAAAGAAAGTCCAAAAGCAAATGGGACAAAGGCGCGAGTACGCGAACCGGCCGGTTCGGCGAAATCGGGAAAATTTGCCTTTGTGCCAAATGGGGACGAAAGGGCGCGTGGGACGCGAATGGCGAAGGGGCGAAAGCCAATCGAGATCACGCCACGTGTCCGGCGAAAAGGGACATGGAAGCCCATTTCGGGCGGTTCGGAAGAATTTGTCCCACGCAGCAGGACATTTGGGACAAAGGGGACGCGGGGGCGTGGCGAAAAGCCGAAGCGGAAGAAGCGAGAGAAAAGTCAACGTTTGACCGTGGAAACTTCAAAAGCGGCCATAACTTTTGACTCGAGCTCGATTTTCACAAAATTGGACTTTACGGAGCGAGCACGGCGTCCTCTACGCCAAAAAACTTGGATTTCTTATTTTTAATGAGGGTAGATATATTTAAATAAAAGAAACATATTCGGCTCGAGTCGTTAATGCTCATTCCGTCGAATGACAGAAAAACTGCTGCAGGACCCAAAATAGCTGCCCCGCGCTCGAGAAGGCCATAACTTTTGCATTTCTCAACGAAATCACACAAAATTGGTACCGTTGGAATCATGGTTCGAGCCCGATGCACAAAAATCAAGAAATTCTAGATTTGATTAGAAATTGATTGATTTTTAAGAAAACGTGGCCGGGTTCAGAACAGTGTTTTATTTGGTAGCTGGGAGTGCAATTAAGAGGCATGGTCATCATTCTTTCTCTGTTGCAGCACATGGGACAGTATGGGGAGCCTTTTGCAAGTAATGTATAACCATTTCACTCAATTTAATGCCTCTTACAGGTGGTTGAAGGACAGATTTGGGATTTCCATTTTCCCTTCTCTTTTCCTTCTCATTTTTCTATAAATTGGAGTGTTGGGCTCATTGTAAAAGAGAGAGTTTTTGGGTAGCAAAGCTCTGCCAAAATTGCTTTGTGAAGCCAGTGTGTTGCAGGCCCTTGTAGTGGACTCCTTGCATGGTGATCCAGGCCCTTATCTTGTAATAGATTGAACTGTGCATACCATGAAGCAATAAAATACAAGTTTGTGGATGTATCTTCCCCTGCTGTGTTTTCTTGCATTCTTCTTGCCCCTTTTATCTTTCTACAAGAATATTGTGTCTATTATTATGTTCTTGCAGGAATTCATTATCATTGTGTATGCTTGGAATATTGTTGTGAATGCATTTTGCTAGATTATGGAGAACTGTCATCACCTCTTCTAGTGTGCACTTTGCCTCTGTATTTCACACATTTGGAGACTACTCTCACATCCTCTGTATTCTCTCTCTCCTGGTCCCTTGGAAATTTAGATTAGAGCAGTTAGCTTAATCTTATGGGACTATGTAGGTAAGTAACCCGAGTTAAGATGTTTGAACGTCCATAAATATCTACTCTCAAATCAAAATAAAACCTAATAATTTAATAGGAAAAATTATGGTAATTTTTTATTTTAAAAAAAAGGTTTTCAAGGTTAAACATTATCCACAAATTAATAAATTTCTTCATTAAAGTCTTTCTACACAAACTTGTGGAAGTTGGAAATAAATTAATAATTAAATATCCTAAAAATTATTTAAAGTTTAAAACATCTACCAAGTTCCATTAGTTCAATTAATTACCATGCACCAAGTTTATTTTATTTCCTATAACAAATTTTTAACTATTTTGTCTAGCCACTAAGTGGCCCAATTCTCCCATTACCCGTGCATTTTAATTTAGATTACATTCCCACAAAAATACCTCCCACTTAAGTGATGTAGGATTAAATTTGGGCCCTTAGATTAAATCTATCATAGCCCTTAGATTTGGGTTGCCCTAAATATCCTTAAAGGTTTCCTTTTACCTCAATTTAACCTAGTTTGTCATTCATTTTCTCATTCTTATTTTATAGGTTTGGAGGAGGAGAAAGAGGAGGAGGAGAAGCCATGGATGCCATTAGAGAGGGTTTGCAAGCTCCATTTTTGGTTGAAGTTTTGTGCTAAACATATATCTACCCTTTTTGTTGGAATTTTTTTCCCTCCTTTATTTATTTTTATTTGTAATTTTTATTATCATATGGTTGTATACACATTGTTTATATACCCATTTGGATAATAAATATGATTCCTACATGAATATTTTGTATATATATATATACTATATAATAAAAATATTGAAGGCGGCCTAAGATTTTATAGTGCCATGAACTTAAAAAAACTTCAGATTGTATTTTACGCCACGGCCACATATAGGTTAAGCACGGGGTTTTAAGTAATTGTGGGTGGGGGCTCACCTCGCCTAACATTTTGGGACCGGAGAAGGGGGTGATCTCGCCCCTCCACGGTTATAAAATATAAAGGTGGGGGTTCCCCCTCCCCATATTCTCTCACTTTTTTATTATAATTTTTATTTTATTATATATACAATTTTATAGTCGAAGCCATTGATATTTGAATTACAATGAAAATTTAATTTGTTAATATATGTATATATATATATATATATATATATATATATATATAAAATCTAATATAATAGTTTTATTAAATTTAATTAATTACATATATATAATATATATAAATTTATTAAAAAAATTAAATAATTAAAGATGATTATAAATATAGATATTTTTGTTTTATCTTGCCAAATAGCACAACAAATTTCTTTTTAATTATTATAAGAGTTTATAAAATGATATACTTATTCGGTAAGAATTTGTTTATTTGTATAATATAAAGTGAAGTAATTGAAAATTTATATCCATTCATTTAGGATGAAGAATTAAAACAAATAGCCCCCTTCTTTCATTATTTGAACTAGTAATTTTTTTTTTTTGTTTCTAAATGAATTTGCCAAAGGAAATTTAAGCTAGGTATACATGTAAGTAAGTACAATGAATCCATTCAATATTCCTATTTTATCTCTTACAACTTGATATAAAATTTCAAAATTTCTATTTTTCATTCAATTACACAACTTACAACAAAGTAAAAGGCAAATGTCTTTTAACAAGTATACTTTTCAAATTCCACTCTTTTTATTCAACTAAACAATACAAATATGGTAAGTGGAAATTACAAGTACTTTATTTTGTAATAGAATAATTTTGAATCAATTTTTTACAATAAAATAGTCCTTTACAACAAGGTATACAACTATAGTTCTTTCTCAATTCAACTAATTCACTACAACTTGGAGTAAATGAAGTATGCAAGGCTTTCTTTCAAAGATACAAAGTTACAATGTTCCACTCTAAGTGGGAACAATAATAAAATTTACAACATGAAGGTTCTCCCAACAAGTTTAAAATAAAAATATTCTTCCCAAGGTCATCACCCAAATTTTACTTTCAAACTTGCATGCTTCAAGTCTTCAAATATTGAATCATAATATAAATAAAGGGGTATATACGACACTCTCTCTGCCCAACCTATAATCTGAGAAAGGGAGAATCCATCCCCTTATTGGCCTCCGAAACATAACCAACGAACAATGAGGGGTATTATGAAACATTTGACAACTTTCACAAAGGGCTTCCACAACATACATTCCACAAAATAGAACATTAAAATAACACATTCAAACAATACACTCAAACAATATACTCAAACAATATTACAACTTTCCCAACAAGCACAAAGGCTTGACAACAACAAGCCAACAAGGAGCAATGGAATATGGGCACCACCTCCTTTTGTCTCCCAAGTGATGTAGGAGTTCCACCCAAAATCCTCCATGTGCACAACTCAAAACATAATCAAATCCTTATTTCTACACTTGCAAATATGCAAAATATATCCATGTTATCCTTTTCACTCCCCATAGGTGGAACTCAAACTCACACTCCCTCCAAAATGCATGCCTCACATCTCCCTTTTCCCTCCCCAATGGTCCCATAAATCCATCTCCACACACAACTTAAGGAAAGCTACCCATTCACAATAAAACATAACCACAACACTCATACAATATACAAACAAACATAATTTCTACATCAAAATACATTAATACAAAAATGAAAAAGGAGGAGAGCCTACCTCTCCATCAAGCTTCCAATTCATTTGCTCATCAAGCTTTAGAATCCTTCACACAAGGCTCAATCAAATATGCAACTTGAATAGAAAATTCCAAATATGCAAACCAGACCAATTTTGAAAGTGCAAGAGAAGAAAATAACCCAAGCAACCCAAAATCCATCAAATTCATCCAATAAATATAAAATAGATGTGAGGATGATGAGGTGGCTCCATGTAGGATGTCATTTCATCATCCCTCCATTCCAACTTACAAGTCATACACCAAACCCAAAAGCAATTAAATACACATGTAAGACTTATGACATGGCCACACGACACTCTAATTTACACACCATTTTTATCAAGGAAAAACTTAAATGTGGTAATTAAAAAGTGTAATTATTGAGTATGCAACAACACAACATAACATTATACACAAGTTGTCAAATTTTTCCATGTAGCAAAATACCCTACATCCTTCCATGGTTATTCCCTATCACCTTTTGATGTATGTGATAAAATGTCTGTAACACAAACATAATACCTCTCTAACCTTAGGGCCACATAAAATACATCGAGAATAATACACATGGAAATCAATAATCATCATCCAAAATTAGTAATTCCATCATCTATCATCATATCAATTAAATTGATTTTAACATCCATAAAATAATAATTCTTGCTCAAAACATCTAAGGTAGGTGATACATCAAGAGTATGACATATTAGTATAAAATCATAATTTTACAAATAATCATATATAATTTTCTATCAGTGTCATCTAGTGCATCATAATGAAAATGTAAATCAAAACATGTCAATAGTCTAAATATCCAGATAGTTCATCATCTACATATCAAGCTATAATAATAAAAATGTCTAAGTATCCATCCAACAAAAGAACATCATAATGAAATAGTTTCAAAGAGGAGTGGGAACTACATCCCCACCCCCTTATACTCAACTTCCTCATGGGAGTCATCTGGAATTGGTGTGGAAACTAGGCCCATAAAAGGTAGAATCCTCTCATGTTGTCACGGTCTCATCGTACCCATCCCATTGGACTCACTGTTGGTCAATCTTGTGGCCGTGAAGGCCCAAGGTCCTACGCTCTATGATGTGCATTGGCTAAAATATATATACCCCTTCTCATGCACTTGTAATGTGGTTCAATCTAGTACATGAGAGGGATCTAGAATGTATCTCCTATGAGCAAAAATGAAATAAATCGTAGATGTGAGATAAACTAGGTGACAAGGCTAGATAATAAGATAAGGTGCAGATCTGCTCCAAGATCTTGAATGGAACAATGAATATCTAGGAGCTAATTTAGAGTCTTTTCTATAGTGGATAGGTCTCTTATAGGGTCTGACACAAATAAACACCTTCGTGCCCACCTAATAGCTACAATCAACTTTCCTTTGATCCGTATAATTCTTCTATCTATCATGTGCCTCTTGAAGCCTATATCCGATCAAAACTAACTTTTGCTCCATGTCCTGTAACAAACTTGACCCAAGAGATAATATTTCCTCCAATATTTCCAAAATCATTGTTGTCCTACACTCTTTCCCATAAAGTGTCCGAAAAGGTGCCATCCTAGTAGAAGTCTAAAAGTTTTTATTATAAGAAAACTAAACCAAGTACAAATACTCCTCCCACATTTGACTGATGGTCCATGACGTACATCCAAAGAATGTCCTCTAAAATCTGATTCACCTGCTCCATCTATCCATCTGTCTCTGGGTGATATGTTGTATTGAAGTTGATGCTCATCTCAAGGGCATATTGCATGGTAGTCCAAAAATGAGAGGTGTATAAGGGATCATGTTCAAAAATAATATTCCATGGAATCCCATGTACTCTTACAATCTCATCTAAGAACACTTTTGCCAATGCACTAGATGTATAAGTGGTTTTCAATGGAAAAAATGATCCAATTTTGTCAATCTATCCACCATGACCATGATAGCATCATGGTGGTATCTCAACATCGGTATTCCTGCAATGAAATCCATGGAAATGGTGTCCCAATTCCACTCAGGTATAGCATGCGGGTAAAGAATGCAAGCTAGGTGTTTGTTATCACTCAAAAGTGCACCCTGTAGAGAGATGATTGTAGGTGTTCTAAGCTTGCTTCTGAATCTCTCTCTTTGATAGATATAGTGGAAATACCATAGGTATGTGGGTATACCTATTTTGATTTGAGTCTCCAGTATCAAGGCCAGTTCCTTTTTGATGTATCCTAAACTATTTTTTTGGGGTTTTGAGGGTAAAGGAGTAACTGAAAATGAAGTAAAAAGAGGTGATACACCAAATATTTTGAGTCTTCTGACTGAGCATATGCACGATGTAAATAAGAAATAACTGAATATTCACTATACCAATGGCTTTCAATGAGGTATTAAGGAAAAAACAACTTGCTCTCTACTGAGGGAGATAATCACAACAATGAGATAAGTTAGACATGCACAATAAAACCTATGCAAAAAGGAGCATAATTGTAGTAAGGTAAATTATCTAGTTAGGGAATGAAATTCACAAGAACTATAAGTAATACACACTGCTGCAAAATTGGTAAGGAAAAAATTATTTCTTATTCAAAAGGAAAAACTGGCAATACATGCTTCAATACTACTATGTCCAATAATTCCCTCCTTTTTCTTTTCAATTGTACACAATATATAGAAAATTTAATCACCCATCCCATCCTAAAAATAGGCTAAAAATTGTACTCTCCCATGCATGCTATTTTTATCCTTTATCATGAATAAATAAAGGAATAAAATAAACATGCTAATACAATGAGGCATTAATAGCCTTGATTAAAAAAACAACCAAGTCAAATCAAGAAGTTGATTGTTCTATTTTTACCAAAGTTGGATGAATAATTTGGCTAATAATAGCCCTTTCTTGTTGTGTAAGTCTTCTCCAATGTGCATGCAATCTGTTTGATGTGACACTTACAACTTGATCCACTTGCAAAGATAAATTTGGAATTCTTTAATTCTACCCCCTTGGATGCACATGAAAAATAATCTCTTTGTGTGAGCAAAAATAATTCTTGTGTCTTTAACACTTTACAAAAATTCACCCAATGTGTGGGGACCACCTATAGGCTCTGATGTTGATATTTGTGCACATGCTCAACTATTCATGTTGATCACAATGACATATTTATTTTTTGTGAATACATGCAATTCTATCTCCTACAAGCATAATATTTTAAGCTCTAGAACTTAGGAAAAGTTCAACCACCTGTGGGGACCACCTCTATATATGCAAGAATAATACTCCTTTTGATGTGACACCCATGTGGGGACCACCTATATATTGACCCCTCTGCATGTATTTCTTTGTCTTATCTTACTGAGGCATGTATATACTTGATTCAAAGGATGATGGGTCTAAATTGGATGATGACCACTTTTTGGTCAATGGCATGTATTAATCTTTGACCCCCCTTTGGATTATTAGCATGGGACATAGTTCAATGGTTCAAAAACTAAAACATTGATTAATAATCATAACCTCTATGTGGTCAACCACCCTTTTGGATTGATCATTTCATATGATATTATTTAGACCATTCAATGATGCTTGGAATATTATGGCCCCTTTCTTCACGATGAGGAAACAGTACATACCCAAAATTGTAAGGTATTCCACTTGATGGAACAACGTAACAAGTACCCCATTGATGATACTGGAGTCTCCTCGCAAGGTGTACGGGATCCGGAAAAGCTCCCCAAGTATGCGTTAACATCCCACATGCCCCACTTAGCCCTTGTGTGCTTTGTTTTTCTCTTCTCCTCTCTATTTTTTTGCTTTTTGTCTTTCAGTTATGAAACCTCTGCCTTGGATCACTGCGTGGCGGTCTTGTGACCGCCACCCGATTAAGGTGGCGGTCCTATAACTGCTGCCCTGCTTAGGGTGGCGGTCCTGCACGTGTTTTCCAGAATGCTCTTTTAATGCGACTCACGTAAATTTCAACGTTTACTAGCTTTTTTCACCGTCCTTTGGCTTGCATTAATGTTTCTGGTTCCCTGGAATAGTGTTTTGGCATTGTTTATGGTTTAAGAGTTCAATTTGGTTTTTACCTTTGGGTAAATGGAAATGCTATAAATAGTTGGCTTGTGCTCAAGAAAATGGCCCCTCAAATTTACCTCTCAATTTCTCATTTCAATAGTTCAGTCTTTTATTTTGCTTAGGATTCATATTTTAGTTCATTACATGCTCAGTTAGTGTTATTTTTCTATTAGAAAGCTGCATATCCATCTTGTGCAATCATGCACAATTATCTTCATGCGGTCCATTACGGTAGAATAGTTTAATTTTCAATAGGAAGCCATTAAATTTGCAGGTTTTACTCATCAAATAGGATAGTTTTAGGTTCTCGATGTTTTATGTTGCATGACTCGCAATAAATCTCTCTAGGAATTGCATAAGCCAAGCTCTGTACTCGTGCGCTATCCCTATCCTACTCGCATTATATTCATCTGTATCCTAAGCTGCCTTTGTTCCAAAATCTACTACATTGATGCTAGCATTACACGCTTTTACGGATCCACGTGAGCAAAAACAAACAAGGAGATCACACTTTGAGGGGACAAAGCCACACACACCATCGATTCGCAATCGCTTGCAGAATCCAAGTTCTAGCTTTCAAATTTCTAGTTAGAAGCATATCAAATAAAGTAGCCAATCATTCCATTTCATTTAATTTTACTATCAATATTGCCAAGGATCTTTGTGGGGATTAATATTTTACGAGAAACTATGATTCATTCCTCACTTCTGAGGTAGGATCGAGAGTCTTTCAAATAGATTAGATTAAGTTATTTCATTATTTACAATAGATTTACAACTACACAGGCAAGTAGCTATACTCGGTTGCCTTGTTTGTTTTAAATTTCGTGATTAGTTTAGTTGTCAATTTCTAGATATTTTAGAATAGTTCATCAGAAAAATACAAAAATAGAAAGGTTATATATGCTATAGATATACTTCACATAGTTAATTTTACTTTGTTGTATTTGGTTTTACATTATTGCTTTTGTATGACAATCACGGGACCTAGAGAGCCCAGAGAATACGTATTCAAGCCAATCGTGCCCCAACCCAATCTCATCACAGTAATAACTGATATAGATCAGAATCTTAGGATCCAAGTCCTCGAATAATGGAAAATTTACAACATATCGGCCTCCGAGTTAAGTGGGTTAAACATAGAAGATGACAAGCGCGCACACATTTTGGTAAAATGAACCAAACTAGAAATTACCCTAGATATATATCCACATGACTATAGAAGGGCTTGAAAGAGAGAAAACGTTCGGTTGTGATCCTTTGGTCCCATGCTTGGGACGTAGGAGACACTCTCACAGATATAGATACCAGTTTAAGAATTTAGGTTGCATGAATTCCTGTGAGATACTCTAAAAAGATCACACAACTGTTAATTCTAAATATAGAGGCTGAGAAAGCATATGACTATTGGGTACTAGGGGTTAGGGATTGATTCCACACATGACCATAGCAGGTCCGCAACAACCACGAATCTACGGTTGTGACCCACAAATCCCACAGCCCAACGAACCCATAGGTGAATCAGATATAGATGCTGGCTTATGCACACTAGTATTCAGATCTACTCCACTTCCACCTATCATCATCGAACAGTTGTCCTTGTTAGACATAGCAGCTAATAAAGCTAGAGAATTCTGGACTAGGCCAGATAATCACCCGTAGAGTCCATTATACCCATCATCCACCCTATGACCCTATCGGGAGACATATACGAAACTATCCCAGGTCATTTTCCACGTATCCCACAACCCATAGACCGAATAATTCCATAGCTCGATATTTATTGGAGCCTTTGAGCAATCATCCTTGTTGATCGATCTATCACACCAGTTTAGGTTAGGAGGGCCTTCTTTGCCTTAGATTTGCAGTTTCCACTAGTGCGTGTCGAAGACATAAGATTACCTAACTAGTTTGTCTACATCCCACACGTATTCCATCCCCACTCATTATCTCAAAGATGACCTCGGGAGGTCGGGTGCGAGGAAGAGTTACTTGTAGATTCCCACGCTCACTTGTCACTTTTCCATCGTACAAAATTGGTGAACCCGACATGAACAAAACAGTTCTTCCTCTTTTATTTTCACTTCTTCCTTCCACCTTCACTCTTACCCATTATTCTGCGGGTATTCATATACCCCCCGAATATGTCGGGATTCGATGCATATGGTAGACCTCTCCTAGGTCTTGAAGCATACTACGCTCAACTGAATAGACAGTCATCGCCCTCGCTCTCAGTATGGGGTGAAAACTATTCAAATAACCAATTATCAACACAAACTCCATCTCCAAGGATCAGATATAGCTCATCTTTCCAAATAGAGGAGTTGGATCAGCTCACTCAAACACAACAAATAGAGCCTTCAGGCTCAAACAATATGATGTTCATAGGAGAATCTGGTTCGTCTCCTCAGATACTACTTAGACCAAAAATTATTAGGCAATCTGACCCATACCTAGTTTTAGATGATGAACATTCGGTACGTCATGCCAGGAATGAACAACGCTCTCGGAGTATGTACCCACCTATAGGAAGTTTACAAGCACAACCCGAGGTCTCTTTTCAGGAAAATACCTCCATGCCACTACATATAGGACATGCCCCTAGGGAAACTTGGCAGGGCAGCGATCAATTCATAGCAGGATATCACATGCCTATACAACATCAGGATATACAACAAATGCCACTAAGGAAAAATATCATGACTTCACCAAATGAGGTCATTTCAACTTTAGTAGAAAAAGTTAGGGGGTTGGAAATTGCTCAGGCAAATCACCATTCTCAATTCATACAGGCAGGAGTTTCTAATCCTCCACACCATCCTAGCCAAGTAGACTTCCTCACAGGAATGGGCATGTTGGGCATACCTCCTCAGTATTCACAACAAATGCCAACAAGAACCACCATTTCTAACACCGTTCCAATACCTCCCGGTCTAGTACAAAATAATCCATTCCTAGACAATACCCCTTCATACTTAAACATGTACTCCAAATCACCACAAGGGGACATGTTCTCCTCTCTGGCATGTTTTCTCAAACACAGGGGCTTCCTTATTCCCCTGCCAATGTGTATGTTACGTCGTATCAACAACCCATTCCATTGCCACCCCCTAAGTAGGCACCATCAATGGTCGAAACCTATCAATAGGAACTTATTTAGAATATTTGAAAGAGACCTTAGATTTCACCATACAAAGCATCATGCTTCCAAGACCTCTTCTGATTTTCCTGAATACAAAGGAGAGGGAGATCCGAACGCACATATCAAGGCTTACACCACAGCCATTCGAGAACTACTCCCTTGGGATGGGGTTGTTGCTAAAATATTCCCAAAAACCTTGGAAGGCATCACTCTCGATTGGTATTATAGAATACCTGAGGCTTCCATCCACTCATTTAAACAACTCGTTTCAGAGTTCATTAAAGCATTTGACATGAATAAACTATTAAGAACAGGAATCATGGAATTCTTGCACATTAAGTAGGAACATAATGAATCTGTCGCCCATTTCATCCGGAGATGGCATACAGTTCTTTACTCTTCAGCCAGTGCTCCAAATATGGACCAAATGGAACTATGTGATTTATTCCTTCATTCTCTCAGCAGAGAAGTAAAGGAAGAAGTCCAGAAGTTCCCACTAAGGACTTATGATGAAGTACTTGAGAGCGCTCTCTGAATAGATCAAGCGAGAAATAGATAGCGGTCGCAAGACATATGGAGCGAACGGAGGTTAATCACCTCTAACCAGAACACTACGGCTTATCCTACTACAATGAATGTCAATCAAGGACCTAAAATCCTCAATAAGAATCGCGGAGTGACAACAGATGGGGTAACCGATTAGGCTAAAAAGGTAAATGTTGTGAATACTCCACCGCTAATAAACAACCAATGAAACAACAACTTTACCCCAACAATTAATGCAGTGGATTTTAATCATCCACAACAACAACAACAACAACGGCGAAACCCTGCACAGGGTCCAAGCCAAAACTCAACTAGATATCAAAACCAGAACCAAGACCAAAAACAACAAGCTGCTAAAACTTTAATCCTAATAGGCAATGGTTTGATCAAAATTTTGGGCCATAATATACACCAAGCCAACAAACTAGGAATTACAATCCTAACTCGTATTGTGGTTTCCACAAAATTTGGGGCCATGAAACTAAAACGTGCCCGACTACAATAAATTCATACAACGTTTTCCGGAGGAACAAAGATAACTTTTCATAGATATGTTCTTGGCAGATCCTATGTCACCGACACCAAATACTTTTACAAGGCGTTTCCCTCAAAATGCACCCCTTAATATCTTCAATGATCCACTTCCAAATCACAACAACAACAAGTTAAATCCGAATGGGACAAACAAGGTGTAACGATAGGAAATAATGATCATGAAGCCTCAACTTCGCTAAATCCATCAGTTGCACCACAATTAGGAAGTCAACCACGACCTAAGATAGTCGGCTTAGTTGAGTTAGACACCGAACTACCCATAGAGGGCAGAATAAGGACACGAGAGTATTCCTCTTAGGTTTGAGTCCAAGAAACCCATTAGAGATGATAATATCCAACAAATATTAATAAAACCCATGGGTGCCTACGATTTAATTAGTGATCTAACAAAAACCTTCTCGCACATTTCTTTTTTGGACTTACTAAAGAATTCTCCTACCCACAGGGCTGCTCTTTTAGAGGCATTAGGTTTAGGTCATCTAATTAACATCACTCCACCTCCTGAAACACAAGTAAACCATATAGACTTTGATATCCACCCTCCGGGGCAGCCGAATAGGGATACCGAATTCATATTTAAAATAAACAAAATGCCAACAGACGCCGAGATTACATGCCGAGGTTATCAAACCTTACATTTGTAAGTCTAGATTTATAGCAATTACGTTAAATGCACAATGGTTGATGATGGGTCAGCGGTTAACATAGTTCCCTTCTCTTTCCTTCAAAAGCTAGGGTATGCGTAAACGAATTGTTCCACAACTCAAAATACACTAAGAGGCTATGATAGCCTTAAAGCCACCTCGATTGGAACTATAATACTACCGGTCACCTTAGGACCCAAAACAATACTGACTGATTTTTATATTATAGATCAGGAAACTAACTATAATATGATCCTCACCGACCATGGATACACCATATGAAGGCAATCCCTTCTACGTTATTTCAAGAAGTAAGGTTTTTACACTTAGGAAAGATATTCGTAGCCAAAGGTGATCCAAAACCATTTGACATACACCTAGCTGACTTAAATAAAAGACCAGGTGTGCACTCAGAGTTTGAACTCCCAACAAACCAACTTAATAAACCTACCGACACAAAACCGGAAGAAAAGTTGGTACCTACGACAGATCTTGAGACTATGAGCCTAGTCAAGACGACCCCAACCCTCAAGGATGAGGAAAATATTGTAGAAATAGTATCATTGGGAACTACTACAAAAATTGTTGAATTGCTAGAACAAGATCTACCAATGTCCCTACCATTTGATTCTGTAGGCATGGGATACACCCTAGGTGTTGGTTCTCTTCCAGCAGTAGATCTCTACATGGTAGAGGTAGAAGATGTTAACACAACAAATATCCCAATGCCCATATTCCTAGCTAAGTATTGGACTCTCCATTTTGATGGAGCTAGATGTCATTACGGAGCTGGGGCAGGTGTAATCTTTACCTCTCCCGAGGGAAAATTCCTACCATTTTCCTTTAAACTAAATTTCAAATGTACAAACAACGGTGCTGAGTATGAAGCCCTCCTCCTTGGCCTCGTCTTAGCTAAGAGGATCAGTGTTAATAATATCAGGGTGTTAGGAGACTCACAATTAGTAGCAAACCAAGTCACTGAGGTGTATGAAACCAATGCCAAACACTTACAGCTCTACAAAACAATTGTATTAAATTTAAGCAAGGAGTTTGACTTCATATCAATTGAAGCAATCCCGCGAGAACAAAATCTTCTCGCCGATTCAATAGCAACCTCAGCATCATGCTTCACTCCAAACAGTGAGTTGGAAGATACCCATTTCATGGTATCCCTTCGTACTGAACCACTAGTAAAAACAATGACAAATCCTCTTTTAACAAATAGAAATGAAAACAAATCTACTATCCTAGACCACATTGATAGTGATACAACCACTTTGAATTACTTAAACACCTATGCAGCGTTACATCTCACCCATCACGCAGTAGATCTATCCTTAATCCCGCATTCATCTTCCTACTTCGGAAATCCCATGACAGAGCTTCCCCCACGAAAGGAACTCAACATATACACAGTCGAGAATGGAGATGATCTGGAACTACCTCCAGCCCCGCCTGAGTTTGAAGAGGGTAACGCTTCTTTAATAAAAGAAACAATCGATATTAATATTGGAACAGAGGATGAACCAAGAATATTGAAGTTAGGATCCTCTTTAACTCCATCCAAGTAGAAATACACACTCAAATCATCAAGGAACACTAGAAGGCTATTGCATTTAATTCTAAGGAAATGATAGGGGTTCACCACACATTTGCGGTACATAACCTCGTCACTAAACTAGATGCAAAGCCAATTAAACAAAAATCAAGACCAATGAAACCCAAGGTAGCTCTCATGGTGAAAGAGGAGGTAATGAAACTCCTCCAAGTAGGATTCATCAAACTAGTCGATTACTCTCAGTGGGTATCTAATATCATTCTGTTCTCAAAAAGAATGGGAAGATACGCATCTACATAGACTTCCGAGACATTAACAAGGCATGTCCTAAAGATGACTTCCCATTACCATCCATAGACGTCATTGTTGACGCAACAAGCTGGATTTGAGCTTTTGTCTCTCATGGATGGATTCTCGGGATACAATCAAATCAAAATATCTGAACAAGATCAAGCTAAAACCACATTTATAACTCCTTGGGGAACCTATTGCTATGTTGTTATGCCATTTGGTCTCAAGAACACTGGCGCTACATACCAGTGGGCTATGACGTATATATTTCATGATCTTATTCATAAAATTTTGGAATCATATGTAGATGACTTGTTAGCCAAGGCCAAGAAGCATTGTGATCACCTGGAAGTACTCCGTGTTATTCTTTCACGTGTAATAAAATACGAGTCATCTTTGAATCAAAAAAATGTGTCTTTGGTGTAACAGAGGGAAGCTCTGGGTTACATTATATTGTCATGAGGAATCGATGTTGATCCAGCCAAAATTAGGTTTGTTCTCGAAATGGTTCCACCTTTGGATGAATCGGAATCGGGTCTTTTCTCGTAGAAGGTTGGTGCAATCCAGGAGATTCATCCCGGATTTAAGTTTCGCCATTCACCCAATCAACAATCTACTCAAGAAAGATTATAGTATTGATTGGACCAAAGACTGCAATGAAGCTTTCAATGCAGTTAAGCATTTCTTATTATCACCGCCTACGCTAATACCACCTAAGCCAGACCGCCTGTTAATTTTATATTCACGAGCTACCAATGTCTCGCTAGCCTATATGCTGGCTCAAGAAGATGATGACAAGAGAGAACACGTGATCTATTTCATTAGCCAAATGTTGCTCAACTATGAAACATGTTACATGCAAGCTAGAATGAGAATGCCTTGCCATAGTCTTTGCAACCAAACGCTTAAGACATTACATGCTAAATCAAGAAACAAGGGTCATTGTAAAGACAAAGCATTTATGAACCTTCCTCATGCAAGGGTCCTTGTCTAAAAAGGCTAGACACTTTGTAACCTTAATGGGTGAATTTGAGTTAACATTCATAAATCAGAAGTCTGTTAAGGGACAAATTATCACAGATTGGTTAGCTGATAACCCATTAGATGGAGGCAATCTAGTAGATCTGGAATTTCCTGATGAATGCATATATTACATCAAAACTTAACCACTTATCTTTGAGTGTCCTTGGTATACTGATATTATTAATTATATCATGGACCATACATATCCAGAAGGTGCTACACTGCAACAAAGAAGGCGGTTACGCACTATCGTAGCTAAATACGTCATTATAGAGTAGGTTCTCTATCGTAAAGCATTTGATGGAATGCTTCTAAGATGTGTCGCATGAAGAATCTAAGAAGATTCTCCACAAATCTCATAGTGGAATATGTGGAGGCCACTTTGGTGGCCATGCCACCGCTTGTAAAATACATCGAGATGGGCTATTTCTGGGTACTCTAGAACAAGACACAGTAGAGTTTGTACGAAGGTGTCATAAGTGCCAAGAATTCTCCCACGAGATCCACATGCCGACATAAGCTCTACAACCAATCGTTACTCCATGGCCCTTTTCTACGTGGGGCCTAGATTTGATAGGAAATTCTCTCCCTCATCTACTGAGACGGCCATAATTTAATAACCATGGCCACTCGAATATTTTACCAAGTGGGTAGAGGCCATGCCTCTTACTACTTTGGCCGGGTTCTATAATCGCTAAATTCATTTTGAACCAAATCATTTGCAACTACGGTGTCCTGCAAATCATTATCTCGGATAATGGGACTTCTTTTAAGAATGATGAAGATCATGAATTGTGCAATAAGTTTAAAATAAGCCATCATACAACCTCATTGTATTATCGTCAAGCCAACGGATAAGATGAAGTGACAAACAAAACATTAAAAGCCATTCTTCTTAAAACGGTGAAAGAAAACAAACGAGATTGGCATTTAAAGTTATATCCGGTCTTATGGGCCCACTTCGAACCTTGATAAGAACACCAACTAGAGTGAATCATTTCTCGCTAGTATTTGGGGCGGCAGTTCTTCCACTTGAGGTTGAAATACCCGGTCTCCGTATCTCGTTTACAAGGATTCTAAATGAAGATGCTTACAGAGAAGCACTTCTCTCCTAGCTAGAAAGCCTAGATGAAGCTTGGTTAGATCTTTGAATAGTGGCACAGAGTCTATGCTTACCGGATGTGCCGGGCAGAGATAACAAGAAGGTCTATGAATGAGACAGGATATGAAGGTGATCTAGTTACAGGATAGATAGTGGATCGATAAAAAGACAGTGAAGGAAGGAAGTTCCACTAAATGGTGGGCCCATACCGAAAGTCATGAAGGACTATAGATAGGATCATTTTTTCCGCTTGTTTTGTACAATTTTGTGATCAAGGAATTTATTCTCAAAGAAATTCATTACAAAATTCTGATGGTATTAGCATAAACACTCTAATCATACTTTTCCATTTCCATGATATCATCAACCATTCGGAATCATTTCATCAAATAAAGTTAGATATGACAAAGTCTTAATGGTAACCATACCAAGATCTGCAGGTTTGTTCTCACTTTCAGTTTCTTCTTGGATAGGTGTCTTGCCTATGGTCTATTCTAGAAGCTTCATCATGTCACATCTATCCCATATATATATCTCTTTGGAAGTAAGAGCATACTGACACTTTGCTCAAGTAAACGAGTCGAATATAGATCAAACAAAAAAATTTAAATTTACACATTTCCTTGCCCCACCAACCTTTGGTGATGAGCTTGCATCTCTTACTAGTGACGTAGGGTTGGGAAAGGATGGAAATTCCCTTACTCACCTATGCCTTGCCCATGGTGATAAACCCACGCTTCTTACTAGTAGCATGGGGCAAGGTGTAGGGGGTCCTCTTGACAAACAAATGTTAAAGGTCATAAACAAACAATTCAAATCTTGAAGTCTTGAGTCAAAAACAAATGAATCAGATGTCCAAAATTCCAAGAGAGTTAAAAACCCTAAAACCTAGATTTTGTCTACCATGTGGCCATCTACGGATCTAAGTCTAGATAAACCACAAAGCAAGTTGCATCCCAAACTATGGAGTCACTCGAGTAGAATAGGCTTGTAGCATCCTAATTTGGTTCCACCAAAGCTTTGTCTATCTTTCATCACTATCATTTCAACACATTTCATAACTTGTGCCCTTTCTAGCTCTCAGTGATGAGCCCTCGCATCTTACTAGTTGTGTGGAGTTAGGAGTGGGGCAAGTTTATCTGCTCATCATACCACTTATCTTCACCACTTTGCCAAAACAGATATGAGGTATCAAAATTGCTTAAAGAAACTAAAAATTCAAAATCACATTGTATCTACATTATCATATATCAGCACCATGAAATACAAAAAGAAAGTAAACACTTGTATCATTTGTTCTCCATTGCATACATTCTAAAAAGCATATAAGCATAACATCATAGTTTACATGTGGAAATGAAAATGGAAGCAAGGTCATAGATGCCAAGAGTTTGATCAAAAGAATATATATATATATATATATATATATAAATGGTCAAAATTCCTGTACAATGCCATCATGCGCTAAGCATGGTCAAAACGCTCAAAGAGCCTCGGGAAATACAAAAACATCATACAAAAATCTAAGAGAGCCAAGTGGCTTCTCAACCCCTATGAGATCCCTCTGAGGGTGCACGCCCACGCCTAGGACTCTAGCTATGCCGACACTCTGAGTGCACGAGAGGGCTCACGATCCGAGGGGCAGCTGCGGTCTTGCCATGAGAATGACTCCTCATCAGGCGCTCTGCTGTCCTATACCCTGCCAGCTCAGTATGGAGGGTAGATACCATCTTGGCCACATGCCAGACAGGGGCAAAGACATCAGTATGTCCGCGAGATCTTTGAAGGCTCCCGCATCCACGAGATAGTTCTATACGGGTCTTCTCCATAGGGATCATCAGGGTGTCGGTGCATACCCGGCAATGAATCAAGTCTCGCCACTCATCGGTAGTCTCTGCAAACAAAGGAGAAAATGAATTAGAAATAAAGAAAGAGATAAACACAAGTGTAAACAAAAGGAGAGATAGTAATTAAGGTGATCCTAACTCAAAGCAAAGGGAAGATAACTTACTCGGATCGTCCGGCCTCCGAGGATGGGTCTCTAGGGTTAGTGTTATCACCGAATCACAGCACCCCTGTGCATGTATTTGAACTCACAGTGTGATTGGATAACATGGGTACTATCTCCAAGTTGTGGGACTTGCTACTTGAGACAGACCTCCAGAGAAAGCTGGTTCTTGCTCCTAAACTACCTGCCACAATCTACTCTAATGCAGGATAAGCTAACTGTTCTAATCTAAATTTCCAAGGGACCAGGGAGAGAGAATACATAAAATGAAAGCCTACACTAAAGCGGTGATACACCAGAAAAGGAGGGTGTGAGAGTAATCTCCAAATGTGTGAAATACAGAGGCAAAGTGCACACTAGAAGAGGTGATGACAGTTCACCATAATCTAGCAAAATGCATTCACAACAATATTCCAAGCATACACAATGTTAGTGAATTCCTGCAAGAACATAACAATAGACACAATATTCTTGTAGAAAGATAAAAGGGGCAAGAAGAATGCAAGAAAACACAGCAGGGGAAGATACATCCACAAACTTTGTATTTTATTGCTTCCTGGTATGCACAGTTCAGTCTATTACAAGATAAGGGCCTGGATCACCATGCAAGGAGTCCACTACAAGGGCCTGCAACACACTGGCTTCACAAAGCAATTTTGACAGAGCTTTGTTACCCAAAAACTCTCTTCTTTACAATGAGCCCAACACTCCAATTTATAGAAAAAATGAGAAGGAGAAGAGAAGGGAAAATGGAAATCCCGAAATCTGTCCTTCAACCACCTGTAAGAAGCATTAAATTGAGTGAAATGATTATATATTACTTGCAAAAGGCTCCCCATACTGTCCCATGTGCTGCAGCAGAGAAAGAATGATGACCATGCCTCTTAATTGCACTCCCAGCTACCAAATAAAACACTGTTCTGAACCCGGCCACGTTTCCTTAAAAATCTCAATCAATTTCTGATCAAATCTGAAATTTCTTGATTGTTTTGCATCGGGCTCGAAACCACGATTCCAACGGTACCAATTTTGTGCAATTTTGTTGAGAAATGCAAAAGTTATGGCCTTCTGAGTGCGGGCAGCTATTTTGGGTCTGGCAGGCGTTTTCTGTCATTTGACGGGAATGAGCATTAACTGACTGGAGCCGAATATGTTTCCTTATTTAAATATATCTACCCTCATTAAAAATAATAAATCCAGTTTTTGTGGCGTAGAGGACGTCGTGCTCATTCCAGAAAGTCCAATTTTATGAAAATCGGAGCTCGGAGTCAAAAGTTATGGCCGTTTGAAGTTTCCGGACCAAACGTTGACTTTTCTTCCCTGCCTTCGGCCATTTCGGCTTTTCGCGTCCCGCGTCCCTTTGTCCCATTTGGTACAGTGCTGAAATTTCCCATTTCGGCCGAACCGGCCGGTTCGCGTACTCGCAGCCCATATGTCCCATTTGCTTTCGGACCGTCTGGGACAAATTCACCCGGTTCGGCCGGTTCGCGCCCTTTTGTCCCAACTGTTCCGGGACAAAAGTTCTCATTTCGGCCGATCCGGCCGGTTCGCGTACTTTTGGCCCGCGCGTCCCAGACTGTTTCGGGCTGCCTTGACTCATTTCGCCCGGTTCGGCCGGTTCGCGTCTTTTTGTCCCGCTTGTCCCAAAGGCGACCCTCTCAGCAGTTAGCCAATTTTTCTCTCTTTTCGGCCAGTTCGGATTTCCGCGTCCCGCGCGTCCTTTTGGCCCGGATGTCCCATTTGCTTTCGGACCGTCTGGCGGCCTTTCGGCCGGTTCGCGCCCTTTTGTCCCAACTGTCCCAAATGCTGCGAGGACTAGGACTTAGCCATTTTTCGTGATTTTTCCTGGCCCGAGCTTGTTTTTGCAATTATTTTTTTTTTTTTCATATTTTCTCATAACTTTCTCTCTTCTACTTGGACAGGGAGTTAGAAAATACGAGGGACCCTAGAAACATGAATTTTTTTTTGCCCGACTCAATCTATTTGCACAGGACTAAAGAATTTGATGCATGTTATCAAAATTACCTTGAGGGTAAATTTTGGATAACAATTTGGCGACTTCAATGGGTCATCTCGCTCGCCAGGATGAAGAACGGCCAGCTGCTTGTAGCAATCCATTGGGCATGGAGTCTATTTGATAGCCTCTCAGGTGATCTGAAATTTGAAAACTGTGTCCTTGAGCCATCAAAACATTCGTTGAATTTGGTTCTCCTGCTACAAATTCTTTTCCAAGAGCTTGATGAACTGCAAACATGCACATACTAGAAGCAATAGGACATGTGCACAAGCACTTAGGGAAATAAAAACTACTCTAACAGCAGTACAATGTGCATAAGCACTTAGAGGAATGGAAATTCTAAATTAATATTTACAAGGGTGAGAAGCTTTCTTTCTAGTAGCATCGTTTGAGATAGATCCCATTGACCGGAATCTGCAATTCTTCACCATCCAACTTAGCCAGTCGGAAAGCATTGCTACCTTTGCATTCAATGATCATGTATGGGCCACTCCAGATGGCATCAAACTTGGAGTGCTTTCCTGGTTTTGCACGATCAGCATCCCACTTCAGTACCAAATCTCCAGTTTGTAATATCCTGGCCTTAGCTTTCTTGTCAAAACTCTTTTTGACCAATGCTTTATCCTTTTCTATGGTCTGCATTGCGTGCTCTCTTGTCTCTTCTAATTCCATCAGCTCTGCATACCTGATTTCCATAGGTTCAAACTCAGCCAGCTCCAATTTGAAGTTCCAAGTCTTTGTGCAACTCAAGCGATATAGGTAGAACTGCTTCTTTCCCGTATACAAGCTTGTATGGAGAGCTTCCTGTAGATCTCTTGGGTGTGATCCTATCAGCCCATAGAGCTGATTTGAGCTTTGAGTGCCAAGTCCTCTGATTCTCATCAAGAGTCCTCCTGATGATTCTTAGTAGATTCTTGTTCGTAGACTCGGCTTGGCCATTACCTTGAGGGTAATAGTTCGATGAAGTGCTGAGATACACACAATTCTTGACAGCCCATTCAGTGATCTTTATGCCAAGGAATGCCAATGCATTGTGCGATATGATAGTCGCAGAGGCACTAAACCTCGTGACTATCCCTTCATAGAAATCTAAGATATTAGATTCATTTGCCTCCTCGAGTGCCACCGCTTCATCCACTTGGTGAAATAGTCTGTTTGTTAGTATCCACTTGTGGCCCTGACTTGAATTGGGATTGATAACCCCAATGAAGTCCAATCCCCATTGCATGAATGGCCGATTTACTGAAATTGGATGAAGGGGCAGCGCTGCTAACCTTTCTTTCCCCGTGAAGAATGCACATCTCTTGCATTTCTTGACCCATGAATAGCAATCATTGAACACAGTAGGCCAATAGTAACCAGCTTTCATGATTTTGAGAGCTGTCACTCGCGGAGCAAAGTGGCCTCCTGCTTCCCCTTCATGGAACTCGTGTAAGATCCTCTCAACTTGACCTATTCCAATGCATCTTAATAGAACACCATTGATGTCCTTCTTGAACAAAACTCCGTCAACAAGCACATATGGAATGGCTTGTAATCTGAAGTATCTCCTTTTGCTTTGCTCACTTCTGGAGGGCACAAACCTGTTTGGAGGTAATGCACAAGGTCTTGAGTCCAACATGGGATGGATGCATCATCAGCTGGCTGTTCTTGATCATTCTGTAGTAGCAAGACAACATCCTCTTCACTTTTTGACTCGTCTGGTTGTTTGGAAGCGAGCTGCTCACACAAGCCTTTGCCACGAACTAGCTTGGTCACTTTGATTTCAATATCATATTCCATTACCCGAGTGATCCAACCTGCTCTCTTCTCATTTAAATCCTTGTTTAGGAGGAAGTCCTTGACGCCAGCATGAGACACCAGCAGTTGAATCTTATTGTTTGAGACCAAGTGTCTGAACTTCTTCAAGCTCCTGATGACAGCAAGGACATGCTTTTCGATGAAAGAATACTTTATTTCGTAATCTTCCAAGGTTTGGCTGAAGAATGCAATGGGCTGCTCTGAACCTTCTCTATTCAGCTGTGTCAAGATAGCTGAGATTGTGTCTGATCCTCCAAACGCATACAACATGAAGTCCTTGAAAAGTCTGGGTTGATAAGAGTTGGAGCTTGTGATATTGCATGCTTGATGTCTTCGAAACTCTCTTTGCCTTCTGCTGTCCATTTGAATGCCAGATTCTTCTTCAACATCATTGTTAGAGGCTTCACAAGAGTGGCAAAATTAGGCACAAATCTGCGGACAAAGTTTATCCTTCCTAAGAAGCTTTGGAGAGATTTCTTGTGGTGTGGCAATGGAAGCATTCGGATGGCTTCAACCCTTTCAGGATCAATTGTTAGCCCTTCCCTAGAGACAATGTGGCCCAACAGTTTGCCTTCGTGTGCCAAGAATACACACTTCTTTGGATTCAATGACACTCCAAACCTTCTACACCTCTGAAACACTTGTCTGAGGTGAAAGAGATGGTCTGCTGCATTCTTTGAGAAGACAGTGATATCATCTAGATATACCAGCACTATCTTGTTGATCAAGCCTTTGAACGCCATATCCATAGCTCGCTGAAATGTTGCTCCGGCATTTGATAGTCCAAATGGCATCTTCTTGTAAGCATACGTGCCCCATTTTGTAGTGAAGGCCGTTTTGAATTGATCTTCTTCTTTCACCAATATCTGATTATAGCCTGAATATCCATCTAGCAATGAAAACCTTTCTGAACCAGCTACAACCTGTAATATTTGTTCCATTGATGGAAGTGGATAATGATCTTTGAGTGATGCTCTATTTAGATCACGAAAGTCCACACACAATCTTATTTCTCCGTTTCTCTTCCTTACCGGCACCAAGTTTGCAACCCAACTTGAGTGTTTGATGGGAAAGATGATACTAGCCTCAATGAGCTTGCTTAACTCTTTTCTCATGAGAGGCTCGATATGAGGATTTACTGGCCTTTGCTTTTGCCTGATAGGCTTGGATTCCGGATCCAACTCAATAGTATGTTGTGCCAACTTTGGATTGAAACCTCTTAAATCTTTGTAAGTCCAAGCGAAGACATCTGGGAATTCTTGACAAAGCTGAACAAAATCAGATTTCTCTTGTGGAGTACTTACTTTGCCAATTTGTAATGTCTTGCCTTCATCTACTAAGATAGGCTCTGAATCTTCACCCTTTACTTGAATGTTCGCTTTCTCCTTCCGGAACTGATCATTCGGGTTGAAGATTGACTCCAGCGTTATGAGGCCTTTTGGCAGTTTGTTAGTCCTCAGCTGCACCACTTGGTCACCATACTGCTGCTCCAGCTTGTCCTGATTTCTCATGGAGAACTCAGCCTCTTCTTGCAGGAAATTAACAATTTGCTGATCATTCTCGAAGACTTGCCAACTTGTGTTGTTATCTGGAACAGCTGGTCTCACTACCACTTTGATATGAGGCTGAGTTTTCTCACTTTTGATACTTTCTACAACATCAAACGCAGCCCCAATTGCTGCCAGTCTGTCAGCGGCTTCATTCTTTTTTCTTGGGATGGAAATGATGCTAAAAGCTTCAAAATCTTCAATAAGATCCCATACCCGATTTTTGTAGTTCTTCGACAGATCATTTTTTGCAGCATTTTTTCCTTTGACTTGGTTCACAATCAGCTCACTATCACCAAATACTTGTAAATTCTTGATGTCTTTCTTCCTTGCCTAGTGCAGTCCATGAATTAAGGCTTCATACTCAGCTGTGTTGTTTGAACAGGAAAACTGGAAACGGAAGGCTGAGTAATACCTTATACCTTGCGGTGAAATGAGCATAGCTCCTCCTCCTGCACCTTGTCTGCTCCTTGACCCATCAAAGAACAATTGCCATACTTCATTCTTGTCCTTATGATCTGGCTTGGTGATGCTGGGAATAGGTTGACTTTCTTCATGTATGCAATAGACTCCTAGCTCAGATTCTTCTATTTCTTGATAGGGATCAAAAGCATGCACTTTGCTTGCCCATTCATCAAGAGTCAAATCTGGGATGCTTCCAACCTTGGTGTCAACTTCGTCAGTGCTTGGATAATCTTCTTGATCAAACGCTGAGCAGTTGGCATTGATTTGGCTTGGAGTGTAAGGCTCAATGTGGAAGTTTGCAATAGGTTCAGACCTGATTGTAGCCTTAGTTCCATACCTTGTTCTGAACAGCATGTGTGACCAATCTGCCGAAAGATAGCCTCCAATTTTAGCAGTGAAGTCTCTTGACAAGCATAATGCAAAGAGTGGTGGTAGGTCTATGACTGACACATCTTGCAACACTACTACATTGGGACATGCGTGCAGTGTGAGGCTCAAACCTTTGATTACTCCAACCGTTGTCACTGCTGTCCCATCTAATTACACTACACCCTTGGAGACGACTTCATATTGAATCCCTAACTGGTCAGCTATCTGTTTTGGCATTACTGAACTACTTGCCCGGAATCAATCATGCAATTGTGAACCAACTTATCTCCTATGATCAATGAAACATAAAATGGAGGGGGCTTCAACATTTTACCTTGCTGTCCTCCATGATTTCCTTCAGGCTGGGCAGCATTTGTGAGTACCTCCTCTTGCATCTGGACATGGTGATTTGAAGTTGACCAGTCCTTCATGGCAGCTTGTAGCAAATCTCTCTGTCCTGGGATAGATAGTGATTCCCACATGGATATGTTTACATTTGTCTTCTTCATCTGATCAATGATACTGAATGGAGATGAAGTATCCCTCTGCTGTCCCTTGGCCTGCACATTCATTCCTTGCACATGGGCAGCAGCAGCTGGCATCTGAGTTGGTTTAGGAGCTGGTTTGGATGCTCCTTGTATGTTTGGAACTACAGTTTGCTTGCCAGCGGCTTGTGGAGTGGTAGAAGGTTGTGGATTACTCGAAGCCAATGGCTGTTCTTCACCCAAATTTCTCCTCTTTGACCTTGTGTTGGCTGCAACACTTTGAGAGGGTATTTGATTCATACCACAGAAATCTTCAGCCTGCCAATTGACAAGAGTAGTTTCGTTTGGAGATGTTCCTTGCTGAGGTGCCCCTTGCTGCTGGTCTTCTTCGTGGCTGGACTCTTGTGACCCACCAATGGTTTGCACCATTAGAGCCTGATTTAATGCACCGTTAAAGCACATTGATTGGTTATGTGGCTGACTGCACGGGAAACACCAATCATACTCTTGGGCCATGTTATTTTGGACTGGCACCAAAGCTCTGGATGCAGATGCAACATTGGGGTTGTAGGGCTGAAATGGTCTGTTGGCAGGAGGCCTTGCTTGATTCTGATTTGCAGCTGGATTGGGTGGTCTTTGAGGTTGATATGGTTGCCTATTTGGTTGAGCTTGAGGCTGATAGGAAGGTCTAAAACTTTGAGCTTGCTGTCTCTTGAGTGTGACCAGCTCATTACCTAAATTTTGCAATTGTTTCATAACTTCTTGAAGCTCATTTGGGGCACTTGGAGATGAAGTGGAAGCTTCATTTGAACTTTGATTTCTAGGAGTGGGAATAGGAGCTAAGACAGGTGCTTGACTAGTACTTGGGCTCTCCAAACTTGGGTATAATGGCATTGGGGGCCTGGGAGCTAGCTTATAACTTGAATAAGATAGTTTTCAGCCCTAATGGAAATGCTATAAGAAGCAGTAAGGTTGTGCCTCCCATAGATTGAATTAACATAGAAATATCAGAATTCAAAGCTTTAAGATAGTATAGAAAAGCACCTTCTGCTGTTGGCCTGACTGCCACTGGAATCCTATCCCAAGACTTTTGAAATCTGAAGTTGAAGTCAGTCAGCTGCTCGTTGGGGGCTCTCTTGATAGTTGTCAATTGTTCTAGAAGAGACAAGTTGTCTCCCTTCTCTCCAAACTGCTCATGGAGAACTATGCACAACTGATTCCAATTTGTGATAGAACCAGCTTCAAGGCTTCTGAACCATTGCAATGCCTTCCCTTTGAATGATGATGCCAGTAGTTTGACAGCCACATCCATTTCGTTTATCTCATGGATTGCACAGACGTTAGCAATGTCTTTGACATGATCACCAGGAGTGGTATGATTTTCTCCAGTGAAAAATGGAATGTTCTTCAATGCTGCAATTGGAACTGGATTCTGTGCATTGAGGGCAAGTGGGCTGCTGCCAGTGAAATTGACGAAGGGATTTAGTGGTTGCGCCATTCTGATTGGTCTGAGAACCCTTGTTGATGCGAGAAAAGGTCTACCAGGTGGAGGTGTAGACAAAGTTCTATTAGGTGGAGACGCAGATCTTTGAGCTCTTCTTCCCCTTCTTTCTCTGCCTGGAGATAGATGCAGATAAACAAACAATCCTTCCTCCCTAGTTCTTGACCTGGTCTGTATTCTTCTCATAAATTTGTCAGGCTTGGACTGTAGAAACCAGTGGATTATTCCTCTTTTGGAGTCGCCAGATGTGTGATTTTAAAGCTCCTTCAAAGCTGGAACTTACAACAAGTGCACATCAATCTTGTTGCAATGAAAGTAAAGACCTCTAAGGTCCCACCGGGCGTACTTAATCAGCTGTTATCACCGATCATCAAAGCACCCCGTGCATGTATTTGAATTTCAGTTTGGCAGTGTGATTGGATAACATGGGTACTATCTCCAAGTTGTGGGACTTGCTACTTGAGACAGACCTCCAGAGAAAGCTGGTTCTTGCTCCTAAACTACCTGCCACAATCTACTCTAATGCAGGATAAGCTAACTGTTCTAATCTAAACTTCCAAGGGACCAGGGAGAGAGAATACATAAAATGAAAGCCTACACTAAAGCGGTGATACACCAGAAAAGGAGGGTGTGAGAGTAATCTCCAAATGTGTGAAATACAGAGGCAAAGTGCACACTAGAAGAGGTGATGACAGTTCACCATAATCTAGCAAAATGCATTCACAACAATATTCCAAGCATACACAATGTTAGTGAATTCCTGCAAGAACATAACAATAGACAAAATATTCTTGTAGAAAGATAAAAGGGGCAAGAAGAATGCAAGAAAACACAAAGCAGGGGAATATACATCCACAAACTTTGTATTTTATTATTGCTCCTGGTATGCATGCTGATTCGACTATTACAAGATAAGGGCCTGGATCACCATGCAAGGAGTCCACTACAAGGGCCTGCAACACACTGGCTTCACAAAGCAATTTTGACAGAGCTTTGTTACCCAAAAACTCTCTTCTTTACAATGAGCCCAACACTCCAATTTATAGAAAAAATGAGAAGGAGAAGAGAAGGGAAAATGGAAATCCCGAAATTTGTCCTTCAACCACCTGTAAGAAGCATTAAATTGAGTGAAATGATTATATATTACTTGCAAAAGGCTCCCCATACTGTCCCATGTGCTGCAGCAGAGAAAGAATGATGACCATGCCTCTTAATTGCACTCCCAGCTACCAAATAAAACACTGTTCTGAACCCGGCCACGTTTCCTTAAAAATCTCAATCAATTTCTGATAAAATCTGAAATTTCTTGATTTCTTTGCATCGGGCTCGGAACCACGATTCCAACGGTACCAATTTTGTGCAATTTTGTTGAGAAATGCAAAAGTTATGGCCTTCTGAGTGCGGGCAGCTATTTTGGGTCTAGCAGGCGTTTTCTGTCATTTGACGGGAATGAGCATTAATTGACTGGAGCCGAATATGTTTCCTTATTTAAATATATCTACCCTCACTAAAAATAAGAAATTCAGCTTTTGTGGCGTAGAGGACGTCGTGCTTTCGTTCGTAAATTCCAATTTTATGAAAATCGGAGCTCGGAGTCAAAAGTTATGGCCGTTTGAAGTTTCCGGACCAAACGTTGACTTTTCTTCCCCGCCTCGGCCATTTCGGATTTTTGCGTCCCGCACGTCCCTTTGTCCCATTTGGTACGAAGTGCTGAAATTTCCCATTTTGGCCGAACGGCCGGTTCGCAGTACTCGCATGACCCATATGTCCCATTTGCTTTGACCGTCTGGGACAAATTCGCCTGCTCGTTCGGCGATTCGAGCCCTTTTGTCCCAAGCTGTTCGGGACAAAAGTTCTCATTTCGGCTGATCCGGCTGGTTTGCATACTTTTGGCCCACGTGTCCCTGCATCAAGCGGGCTGCCTTGACTCATTTCGCCTGGTTCGGCCGGTTCGCGTCTTTTTGTCCCGCTTGTCCCAAAGGTGACCCTCTCAGCAGTTAGCCAATTTTTTCTCTCTTTTTGGCCAGTTCGGATTTCCGCGTCCCGCGCGTCCTTTTGGCCCGGATGTCCCATTTGCTTTCGGACCGTCTGGCGGCCTTTCGGCCGGTTCGCGCCCTTTTGTCCCAACTGTCCCAAATGCTGCGAGGACTAGGACTTAGCCATTTTTCGTGATTTTTCCTGGCCCGAGCTTGTTTTTGCAAATTTTTTTACATTTTCTCAGAACTTGCTCTCTTCTACTTGGACAGGGGAGTTAGAAAAATATGAGGGGACCCTAGAAACATGAATTTTTTTGCCCTGACTCAATCTATTTGCCTGGGACTAAAGAATTTGATGCATGTTATCAAAATTACCTTGAGGGTGAATTTTGGATAACAAGTTAAGCACCTGCCACAGATGTCACTTTGTTGACTAAAGTACTCCTCCCATGGCTATAGCAACATAGCGTCTGTAATGGATTCATCCTCCCCACCATGGCCCGAAGAGAGTGGCTCCTCTCGAAACCAAATTCACCCTCTCGCACTCTGCTCTACTCTCTCTGCTTGATGATATCCCCGAGTGTCATGCCACTCAAGATCACCTGTCCTCCTCTCCACCCAACTCGTTGACCTCAGCCTCGGTCTCCTCCTCCATCTCCCCCTATGAACTCCTCAGTCTTGGAATCTATGTCAATAGGGTCATCGCTACTGTGGGGGACCGGTGGCAATCTGGGAAGTAAGGGTGCTCGAGGAGCACCGGCTCTCCCGCGAGCACGTACTACTCACCTAGCCACAATAGGAACACCAGGAGTAACAACTGCCCATCCTCGGCCTTTAGGACCTCCCGGCCTCTCGAATCGACCAGTATACTACCGCACCGGGGGAAGCATACCCATATAAGGAGCCAAATTGCTAAGGGACTTGGCCAAAGGGATGTATCTCCACTCTCCCTACCTTGTCAATAAGATACCCTGTGGTGGAGTAGGAAATCAAAGTAAGAGCCTCCTTGCCCCATAAACCTACCATGGCTTGATACGGTGTGGCCTCCATGTCATCAGTGGTCAAGGAAGTAACTGGCTGGTGAGGTGCTCTGAGCACATTCATGTCTGTCCATCTGGCTGCCCTCACAGCGCTGGGATCTGCCACCTCTACACCTCTATTGTAGGGGATGAAGCACTCATAAACCTAGCTCATAACCAGGGTCGGGTGGCTCAAAGACTACCCCTATAAATTGACTACCTTGTATAAGTCATGGTAGGTAGTCCCAAGTCTATCGGCTCCCCAAGCATAAATCCGGCCATGTCCCTCAATCTGTGCAATGATGGGGGACCAAAAATAAAGTAGTGTGTCTCCTCCCTTTTTCCCAATCGGTCTCGAGGCAAGGATACCCATAATAGATTGGTGAATCAAGGGGATGGGTAGGCTAGGAATAGATCAGACCCTCACCCCCTTCTTTGAGCCAGTGGAGATAACTACATCTCCCATATAAGAAGCCTTTGTGCTATCTGGGCCCGTGAACCTACCATCTCAAGAGTAATTTGTCTCTCGATGATTGGGACCCCGAGAATATGATAAACATCCTCCAAAGTGATGGTCTGCTCACCTTGGACCCCGGTAATCGAAAGGTGTTCGATCAAAGCATCCCAATAAGAAAATAAGTCACAAAGTATGTGACCTGGATGGTGCAACATGTGGGACGCGTGATATATGTAAGATACCGCCCCTCAAGAGTGTCCTCCTCATCCCGCGAAAGGGCATCTACATCACGCTGGGAGCTAGTCACACTCTCTCTCGACTCCATCAAATGTACTCCTCCCCTTTGCATACACCCAAAAACACACAAAACAGAGCAAGTTAGCATCCGAATGACATTAGAAAAATCATGAAAACACATAAAGATGCTAAAAATGCAAAAACAATTTTAAACAAGTGTTCCTTTGGCTTTCTGTTAGGAACCGCCACCCTGAGCAGAGTGGCGGTTTCATAACCACCACCTTAAAGGTGGCTATCTTGTAACCACCACCCTGAATAGGGCCATGGTCATGTGACCACCGCCCTATTCAGCGGCGATCTTGTCTCGAAAACCCATGCAGGTTTTATACCTTAAAAAAGCCTAAAAACGCAAAAAAGGGACTATTTTAACTAAAACAAAGCCTACCCAGTAGGTACCCCCTAGATAGACCTTTTGAACCTAACATTTTCAAAAATAACCCCCCCACGACAAAGATTTTAACATTTCAAAATTTTGGGGGTAAAAATGATAAATTGAGAAAAAATAACCTGTGATCTCGCAGTCGATGTTCCACTCGCGGAGGCATGATCACTATCTTGTCACAAAAATTTTAACTCTAATCTCATGAGAAACCATCACCATGGGTCCCGAGCTCAAAATCATCCAAATTGACATGCGTAAATGAATAGGAAAATGGGCCCAATTTTACATATATAAAGAACCTAACTTGTTTTGAATGCCCTTTCCGTAGGTCCTGAGTGCCGATGCAGGAGACATAAGTTCTTACCCCCGCACAAATGGTATGTCCTCATTTCCCATTATTTTAGCGTTTATTCTCTAATCTATTTTGTCTATCTCGCACTTGATTCCTCTTTTCATCTTGCAGTGGCGGGAATTTTGGATGGCATCATTTCGACACACGGACATATCGTGTATAACTTCTAACTTCCCATTTTAGAATCGCCATACTCGGATCCACCGTTTTACACCTGTTTATGGCTAAAACGATTCTCCAGAATATGTACGTACCCAAAATTATAAGGTACTCGCTTTGTTGGAACAATGTAACACGTACCCCAATGATGATACAGGTCTCCTCGCAAGGTGTTTGGGATCTGAAAAAGCTCCTCAAGTATGCGTTAACATCCCACATGCCCCTCTTAGCCCCCTGTGTGCTTTGTTGTTCTCTTCTCCTCTCTATTTTTTTGCTTTTTGTCTTTCGGGGCCATTTAAACCACCGCCCTAAGTCAGGGCAGCGATCCCGCATGCATTTTCCGTAATGCTCTTTTAATGTGACTCATGTAAATTTCAACGTTTACCACCTTTTTCACCACCTTTTGGCTTGCATTAATGTTTCGGTTCCCTGGAATAGTGTTTTGGCATTGTTTATGGTTTGAGTTCAATTTGGTTTTTACCTTTGGGTAAATGGAAATGCTATAAATAGTTGGCTTGTGCTCAAGCAAATGGCCCCTCAAATTTACCTGTCAATTTCTCATTTCAATAGTTCAGTATTTTATTTTTCTTAGGATTCATAATTTAGTTCATTGCATGCTCAGTTAGTGTTATTTTTCTATTAGAAACCCACATATCCATCTTATGCAAGTGTTGTCAATTACTTCATGCAGTCCATTAAGGTAGAATAGTTTAATTTTCAATAGGAAACAATTAAAGTTACAGGTTTGACTCGTCAAATAGGATAGTTTCAGGAGTTCTGGACGTTTTATGTTGCATGACTCGCAATAAATCCCACTAGGAATTACATAAGCCAATCTCTATACTCATGCGCTATCCCTCTCCTACTCGCATTATATTTAGTCTGTATCCTAAGCTACCTTTGTTCCAAAATCTACTTGTTGATGCTAGCATTACACGCTTTTCTAGATCCACATGATCACGAAGGAAAGTGGAGATCACACGAAGGGGACAAAGCCACACACACCATTAGATTCGCCACTATTCTGCAGAGTCCAGGTTATAGCTTTCAAAGTTCTAGTTACAAGCATATCAAATAAAGTAGCCAATCATTCCATTTCAGTTAATTTTACAATGATATTGCTGTGGGAAGTGTGGGGATTGATAGTTTCTGAGAAACTATGATTCATTCCTCACTTCTGAGGTAGGATCAAGAGTCTTTCAAATAGATTAGATTAAGTTATTTCATTATTTACAATAGATTTACAACTGCACAGGCAAGTAGCTATACTCGGCTGCCTTGTTTGTTTTAAATTTCGTGATTAGTTTAGTTGTCAATTGCTAGATATTTTAGAAAGTTGCTCTTTCAATTTCGTTCACTAGTTCATCAGAAAAATACAAAAATAGAAAGGTTATATATGCTATAGATATACTTCACATAGTTAATTTTACTTTGTTGTATTTGGTTTTACATTATTGCTTTTGTATGACAATCACGGGACCTAGAGAGCCCAGAGAATACGTATTCGAGCCAATCATGCCCCAACCCAATCTCATCACAGCAATAACTGATATAGATCAGAATCTTAGGATCCAAGTCTTCCAAACAACGGAAAATTTACAACAGATCAGCCTCCAGTTAAGCGGGTTAAACATAGAAGACGACCAAGTGCACACGTTTTGGTCAAATCAACCAAACTACAGATTACCCTAGATATATATCCACATGACTGTAGAAGGGATGAAAGAGAGAAAATGTTCGGTTGTGATCCTTTGGTCCCACAACTAGATGCAGGAGACACTCTCATAGATATAGATACCAGCTTAAGAATTCAGGTTGCATGAACACCGTGAGATACTCAAAAGATCGCACAATGTTAATTTTGAATATAGAGACCGAGAAAGCATATGACTATTGGGTACTATAGGTTAGGGATTGATTCCACACTGACCATAGCAGGTCTCGCAACAACCAGAATCTATAGTTGTGACCCACAAATCCCACGGCCTAACGAACCCACAGTGAATCAGATATAGATGCTAGCTTATGCACACTAGTATTCGAGATCTACTTCACTTCCACCTATCATCACCGAATAGTTGTCCTTGTTAGACATAGCAGCTAATAAAGCTAGGGAATTCTGGACTAGGCCAGATAATCACCCGTAGAGTCCATTATACCCATCATCCACCCTATGACCCTGTCGGGAGACATATACGAAACTATCCCGAGGTCATTTTCCACGTATCCCACAACCCATGACGTAATCACACTAGAGCTTGATATTGATTGGAGCCTTCGAGCAGTCATCCTTGCTGATCGATCTATCACACCAGTTTAGGTTAGGAGGGCCTTCTTTTCCTTAGATTCACAGTTTCCACTAGTGCGCGTCAAAGACATAAGATTTCCTAACTAGTTTGTCTGCATCCCACACGTATTCCATCCCCACCGGCTGTCTCGGCATGACCTCGAGAGGTCGGGTGTGAGGAAGAGTTACTTGTATATTCCCACACTCGCTTGTCACTTTTCCATCGTACAAAACCCTTATGATGTCGGTGCATCTAACTTAATCTTTGAAGAGTTAGGGTTTTCTTGATCTATGTATGAGATAGTGCCACGTATTTCACATTAACTTATATTGAGTTAATTAACTCTGATTGAGTTAAGGAGGGAAAAAAGGGTTGAAACCCTATCACTTCATATTTTCTCTTGGAGCCCAACTCGAGATGAGGAAAATTTGTTGGAATTTTTTTATGGCCACCATTAATTCTCTTTGTTGAAGCTTTCGATTTCGTTGTATGTGTGCTTTTGCGATGAAAGATTTGAATCTTCTTTATTTAAAAACTCTTATTTTGCATCGGTGAAGAAAAAAAAATGGTCTCCATTAGTTATGTAAGAAGCTCAACTTTAAGGGAACATTTGGAGCTCTATTTTTGTAAAAAATTGGTAAGATTCTTTACATTTAATTTTTCCTGATTTAGGTATTATTTTGCATAAAATCTCCATTCGATTGTAAATATGGCTATTTTCCTTGTCTCTGTTATTTTTCTATTTTACCCCAAATATGGGTTCTACATTATTTTGGTGGGTACTGTGCTCGCCCTTTGTGAAAAGGGTATTGTGGGTTGTTATCTTCATAAGTACTAATATTTTGAAACCTCATGTTTCTTTTGCATTTTTTGCATGCATGGCCTATGACTTCAAGCTTGCAAAATCTTAGGTGCTCTTTATTTAGCTCTAAATTTGATCCTTTTCTTCAGTTTAAAGAAGTTCTACTTAACCTGAATTGTGACTAGTAAATAGATTTCCTCTCATGGGTATCTTGGAAAAAATGATAAAGAAATAGTTTTTGCTGAACTTCACCGTATCTTCTTCAAAGTATTAATAGATCCATGGTAGTTGACCTATATTAATAGTTTCAAGTTCTAGGTTTGTTTTGTTTATTCCTTTGAACAATTATGCTCATGTTTCCTTGATTCTAGTATTTGTGGCTTCGCCTACAACATGACACCATTTCTAGTTTGAAACTACTTTTTCAGACGTCATTGAAGGTAAAATCAAAGTTACTTGACTCATCATGGCTCAGATTATGATACGAGGGTTTACTCTCACTATTTTTCCATTTGTTGACTATGGAAAGTGATTTCTAATTTCTTTTCTCATATGGCCATGCATTTCGGGATTAATTTCAAGAGTTTCCTGCTATTTTCTTATTCCAACTTGGTTCCATTGTACTAAATTAGTTGTTGGTGCTAGTTGGACCTCTAGTTTTTTTATTTAATGCTCGAGGGTTTCAACCTAGAAAAAGATATAAACTTTCTTCAGATATATACTTACTACTTTTTATAGAACCTCAATGAACATTCTAATGTCAAAGACCACTCTATCCACATATAATCGCTCAAAATACTAGGCAATGAACCTTAAAGAATACTTAAACATTATACAAAGTGTAAGCTCTTATTGAGAATAATTTTGTGATGGTATACTTTATATTTCCCATTAATATTCTTGCATTTTAAGATCACTGTAACCAAATGGTAATCATAACATAAGAACAAGTTTGGGTTTGTATTATTTTGAGAAAAGCTAGTATTGGGACTGTTGCACTTCAGGATGCTCTATTCATTTTTAATTATCCTTTCCTTAGCTCAACGCACCCTTTTTACCGAGTTGAGCTGATTGTATTTACTTTGTAATCTCTCATTGTTGTTTATGATTGAAAACTCGCTTATATACCTCTGTCTTTGTCATATGCTAATTTTAAAGACAAGTCCATCGATATTTGATTGCTCCATGCTCTTCATATTTCTCATTAAGTATTGATGTTCATTTATTGGTGAAACTATGTGAATTTAATTTCTTTATGTAAGCTCATATATAGTTTAATCCATGAGATTTTGAAGACTACATTCCTCTTTCATGATTTTTCATTTCATTATTTACTATGATAGAGGAATCAAGAGTCTATTTGTATTTTGCGGATATCGTAAGAATACTTGATTTATTGAAAATTTTTACATTTGATGTAAGCTCAAACTCAATTTTCATTCTTTACCATTGGCTCATTCAAGTTAGAAGCATAAGTAGGTATGAAACACCATTTGTTCTTGATCATCATGATGCTTTTTAAACCTCTCCTTTTAACACTTATAATACTTATATTTGCAAAATTTGGGTACATTTAATTTTGCATGTAAATGGATGAGCTTTGAAGGCTTTGAACTATGTAAGTATCATGAGATGATTCTCATTTCTTAATTGATCACTTTATGCACAAAAATTGAAATTTCCTACAATTCTAGAACTGCTGCTCAAATCCATCCCCGTAAATACAAATCTTGTGCTCTGGGTATTTTGAACACTGTGAGCTATCATGACTTGATGGCTCAATCTAGTATTGAAACTGTACTTTCTTCTTTTGAAAATTTGATCTCTACCTTGAATCTTTACAAGATTATTTCTTCATGTCATGTTTTTCTAGATGATATTCAATTTCTTTTATACTTAGCCAAATATGTTTTGATTAGTTCATTGGATGTTTCTACTACAAGCTTGATCTTTTGATTATTGTCATGACATCAAGGACTCAAATATGTCTCTTGTACTTGTGTTGATTTGAAATTTGTATTGTATTTTCTTTTTTGTAAACTATATTATCTCGAGGATAAAGTGATTTTATTACTCTCTTTATAATCATGACTGAAATAAAAGTAAAATGTACCTTTCTTCCTATACCCGAACACTTCATAAAATAGTTAGAAAAATAATAGGCTTGTAGCCTCTCCCGTATATCTTGATCGATTTTTTCTTCTTTGTCTCGTATAGATTCTAAGAACATACATTTGCTTTAACAAGATAGTATTTCCTTGATTTTTTATCTATCTCTTCTGATGTATCTTATCTCTGCTTAGTTTAAGAGATTTATCTACCTAAATTTGATAGCACAATATTCAAGGTTTAAAACTGGGAGCTCTAACAAATTTTTGTTTTCGATTACATGTACATGTGTTCTTGAAAGTTGAACGAAGCTAATCGATGACAAAGTTGCCTTGAAGATAGATATATAAAAGAAGTCAAGGACATGATAATACAAGGAAATGATGGGTTATACCATTAATCCCTTGCTTTAAGTTTTATGTGTGTGTACCTCTTAACTTGAGTAATGATAAGTTACATCCCATGGCTTGTGTGGGTTTACCGTAACTTTTTACCTCATAAATAAATGAATTGTTCTCATGTAATGAGATGTATGTATTTTCTTTTATTTGCTTTCTTCATTTGTATGGATAATAAATGAATTTAAACACCTCAGAACACTTAAATAATTCACTTAATCATAGAAATAAATTTAAATCAAGTGTACCTTTTTATGTTCATTGAAAATGCAAACTACATGTAATACTACCTTTTCCATACCTCAATCCCAGAATCGATAGTGATTCTTCAAAATGTAAAACCATGTATATGTTATCTTTCCTGCCTTCACCAAGGCCTTGCATCATCTTCCTAGGCTACTACATTGTCTTCAAGAAAATACAAAGTGGAGAGGCGAGTCTATGCAAAGGGTTTTCTTTCTAGTAGAACACTTTCAACTACTAATTTGATGCATGACATTCTTATTATTTTAAAAAAACAAATTAAAAACATATCCCCTTCTAAGAATGTTTTTCGAAACATCGTCAAACTTCTAATTTGACCATTATGAGAAACTTAAAATTTTCGAGTTGACCTTTTTACATGAGGTGCGAAAAATGTTAACGGTGTTGATGGTTGGCCTTCAACCTCTAACACTCCAAACAATGAGATATAATTTGTGCTACATATTTCCATAGTTCTCTCCAATGGTTTAACTTTCTCAAAGTGTTGTGTATCTTCTTCACCCTTGATGGGCCGAATACGGTGCACGATGTTCCTCTCGTTATAATATCCTATCTCAAACCTCCATCCCTAAGTATATAGATCTCGCTCTATGTCTAATAAATCCATCTAAATCAAATGTAAATCCATAAAAATTCCCTTCAAGGGGTCTCTAAGACTCATAATCTACTCTATCTCGCAAGTTAGAAGTCGTCATGTGTAAGCTATCAAAAATTCTACCCGTAAATCTATACCCACTAAAGTAGCCATAACCAAATGTCTCCATCAACTAAAAATTTCTGCAACCACATTCTCCTTCCCCTTCACATGATCTATCTCCATGTCATACTCACATAACAACTCCATCCAACACCATTGACGAGCATTGAGATTGGGTTGCATGAAGAGGTGATGTAAGCTCAAATGGTCTATCCTGAGAATGAACCTCCTACATATTAATATTAAAATTTAATATAATATAATAGTTTTATTAAATTTAATTAATTACATATCTATAATATATTTAATATATATAAATTTATAATATATATATATATATATATATATATATATAATTAAATGTGATTATAAATATCCATATTTTTGTTTTATCTTATCAAATAGCCAAACAAATTTCATTTTTTTAATTATAAGCATATATAAAAAGGGATAATTGTTTGGTAAAATTTAGTTTATTTGTATAATATAAAGTGAAGTGATTATCAATTTATATCCATTCATTTAGGAGGAAAAATTAAAACTAATTGCCCCTTCTTTTATTAATTGAACTTGTTTTTTTGTTTCTAAATGATTTTGCCAAAGGAAATTTAAGCAAGTTATACACAAGTAAATACAATGAATCCATTCAATATTCATATTTTCTCTCTTACAACTTGATATAACATTTCTAACTTTTCATTCAATTACACAACTTATAGTAAAATAAAATGCATGTCTCATTTAACAACTATACTTTGAAAATCCCCTATGGTTTTCAACTAAACAATACAAATATGGTAAGTGGAAATTGCAAGTACATTCTTTTGTAATACAAGAATTTCTAATCCATTTCTTACAATAAAATAGTCCTTTACAACAAGGTATACAACTATAGTTCTTTCTCCATTCAACTAAGTCACTACAACTTGGAATAAATGAAGTATACAAGGCTTTCTTTCAAACATACAAAAGTTACAATCTTCCACTCTAAGTGGGAACAATAATAAAATTTACAACATGGAGGTTCTTCCAACAAGCTCAAAACACAAATATTCTTCCCAAGGTCATCTCTAAATGCTTCAACTCTTAAAATATTGAATCACAATAAAAAAGGGGTATATACAAACCTCTCCGCCCAACCTATAATCCGATAAGGGGATATGCCATCCCCTTATCGCCCCCGATACCTAACCAAAGAACAATGAGGAGTATTAAGGAACATTTTACAACTTTCACAACATACGTTTCAGCAAATACCTCATTCAAATAACACACTCAAACATTCCACTCAAACAATATACTCAAATAATATTACACCTTTCCCAATAAGCACAAACGCTTGATAACAAAAATCCATCAAGGAGTAATGGAATATGGTAGCCACCACTTTTTTTTATCACAAGTGATGTAGGAGTTTCACCCAAAGTCCTCCATGTTCACAACTGAAAACATAATCAAATCCTTATTTCTACACTTTTAAATATGCAAAATATATCCATGTTATCCTTTTCACTCCCCATAGGTGGAACTCAAACTCACACTCCCTCCAAAATTCATTCCTCACATCTCCTTTTTCCTCCCCAATGGTCCCATAAATCCATCTCCCACACACAACTTAAGGCAAGCTACCCATTCACAATCAAACATAACCACAACACTCATACAATATACAAACAAACACAATTTCTACATCAAAATACATTAATACAAAAATACAAAAAGAGGAGATCCTACCTCTCCATCAAGCTTCCAATTCCTTTTCTCAACAAGCTTTAGAATCCTTCACACCAAGCTCAATCCAAGATGCAACTCCAAAAGAAAACTCCAAGTATGAAAACCAAGACCAATTTTCAAAAGTGCAAGAGAAGAAAATAAGGAAAGTAACCCAAAATCCATCAAATTCATCCAATAAATAGAAAATGGATGTGAGGATGATGAGGTGGCTCCATATAGGATGCCACTTCATCATCCCTCCATTCTAACACACAAGTCAAACACCAAACCCAAATCAATTAAATGCACATGTAAGACTTATGACATACCCACATGACACTCCAACTTGCACACCATGTTTATCAAGGACAAACTTAAATGTGGTAAGTAACAAGTGCAATTATTGACCATTTTTACACTAAAAAATGCATTAAAATGGTCAAAATATGTCCCATACTTCATAAGTATGGTTGGTAGGAAAGTTTGAGATGTGAGGGACAATGTTAACTTGTCCCTCGAGTCTGTAGAAGTGGCCAATAAGGACAAATTATAATTTGGAAAGGATGGTGAAGTACACACCACCTAAATGCATTTAATGAAGGGGAGCAATACAAGATCTTAACAAATTCAATCACATAGTTTCACAAGGAGGCAAGTTACAGAGAAAACAACAAAAAGAAATATTATTCAAGCTTATATATTTCATGTTCAGTAAACACATAATTACATAGTGTTTACAAAGCTAATCCTTAACAAAAAATAGGGAGGAAACATTAAAACAAGTAGTAGAGGCAATAGATCAATAACTCCAATAAATTACAGGAGATAAACAATATCGCACAAACTAATTAAAAATAATTATAACCTATGCTCTCAAATGATCTTATTTAAGGTGTAAAATATCTAGTTCACAAAGACAAGTGTGAACATGTTTACATGAACACCATCCCATAAGTGAATGCAAGGGAGAAGAAAGAAAGGGTCCTGGCTATTATGCCAAATAAGGTACCCAATAGAAACAAGAGAAAAAATAAGGAAAGAAGGGACTTCATGTTGAATTCCCCTTGAGTACAACATCTTTGACTACAAGATTTTTCGTAGAAGAAGATATCGTGGATAAGCAATTGGTTTAGTGATGATATTTACTATCTCGATCAATTGTAGATATAAAATTCAAGTTAACAACATCATCTTGAATCAATTTCCGATAAAGTGCATATAAATTTCAATGTGTTTTGTACATTGATGTTCAATAGGATTATGTGTAATTCGAATAACACTTTGATTATCATACAATATGAAATAAGGAGATTCTTGTGGGAATCCAAACTCATCAAGTAGTCGAAGAATCCAAAGAACTTCCTTACTTTTGTTTATCGCACTCTCTCGTGACATCGAGCTTTAGTGGATGACAAAGCAATCGCATTTTGTTTTTAACATGCCTATGATACTTGACCAAAGCCAATGTGAAAACAAAACCCAAAAGTAGATCTGTCGTGTGACTTGATAACCTCCTAAATATGAGTCCGTATAGCCTTCAATTTCAAAACTTCCTGTGGTGAATACCGTATGTCGAAATGTAGTGTCCCTTTTATATATCTCAAAACTCTCTTTGCATCCTTCTAGTGACTCTCATGAGGCTCATGTTGTTAGCATACGTTGAAGAGTTTATATTTTTATGAGAGTTTGTTCTATTTTATCCCTTTATTTTCTCCTCCTAGGTGTATTCCATTATTCTCTCTCCTTCATCCAAATCTTACTCCTTCAGTTTAGAGGAATGTAGTTGATTATTTCTCCTATATATTGTATGCACTTCTTTATAATAATATAAGTGTGTGTAGAGTACTTCACTCCACATTCTTCTCTTTTTTTTTTCCTCGTAAAGTTTTGTATCGAGCTACACGACTTTCCATCACACCAAAATCTTGAACTAATGGTGGAGAGGGATATCATCATGTTAATGGTTGCTCCGCCAACACCCTCCTAAGCACGATGGAGCCGGGTATACACCTAATCAGGCCTAACAACATTAGGATGAAGTGACATCGGGCATTTTCTCGGGGAGGTCACCCATCCTGGAACTACTCGGGGTGGTGCACTTAATTAGCTCATAATAATCAACTACATTCCCTAAATGAAGGAGTAATATTTGGATGAAGGAGAGAGAATAATGGAATACACCTAGGAGGAGGAAATAAAGGGATAAAATAGAACAAACTCTCCTAAAAATATAAACTATTCAACGTATGCTAACATTCCCCCTTATTACATTATTCTTACAAATGTGACCCCGAAAGGTTCAAATTTCACTTTGCCAAGATATTTAGTGAGAATTTTGGCAACTTGTGCTTCAAAGTAGGATAATCATCAAGCTAAAAATGATGGTTCAAGATGTGCTCTCGAATGAAATGGTAGTCAATTTCAATATGCTTTTTCATTCATGAAAGACTGGATTCTCACGAGATTCAACACAATCTTATTGTCATAATAGAGAATAGGTGACTATTTTTCAATAATTCCCAGGTCATCCAAAATGTGACGTATCCATATCACTTCTGCAGCATACTCCTCATGCGGTGCGATATTCTACCTTTGTGGATGAGATAGAAACAACATTCTGTTTCTTGCTTATCCATGAGATAGGTCCAGATCTAAGATGAAATATGTATCCTGTAGTTGACTTACTGTCATCAACAGATCTAGTGTGGTCCGAGTCAACGTATCCCTGTAAGAAGAATTGATCATTCTTCTTATATTCTAGACCATAATCAATTGTTCCTCGGACATATCTCAAAACATGCTTTGCTACATTCCAATGACATATCTCAAAACATACTTTTCCAGGAGTGTCTTAGCGTACTTTTCGGGGAGACAAAAATGTGATGCTCCTTTTTCCATATCTCCAAGCCAAGACAATGTAATATAGTAGCCCCAAATCTGTCTTATCAAGGTTATTTTGAGATCATTCTTTACAATATCAACCTGATCTTCTAAACTACCAAAGTGATCACAAGATAATCTACATATACAACTAGAATGACATTTTCTTTGCCTACCTTCTTTATATACAAATTTGAATCTGAGGGGCTATGAGTTAACCCATGCTACAAAAGGTGATCGTTGATCTTGATATACCATGCCCCGGGAGTTTTTTTCAGTCTGCAAAGTGATTTGATGAGATGACATACCTTCTTAGGCTTCTCTCGCATCAACAAATCCAAAGTTGGGTCATGTATACTTTTTATTTTAGATCACCGTTTAGGAAAGTACTCTTGACATCCATCTACCGAAGTCTCCATACTTTCTATGCTACAAGTCATGCTTTATGTTTGTCAATGGATACATCCAATGTTTTTTCTATAGAATCTTTTTCGGTGCCCTGTTGAGAAGATATACAGACCATTTGTACTACTTCAGCCCACTAGCATTCTCCTAGCTTTGTAGTTGATAATTGAACCTGGTGGGATCATTAAGAGCCAACATCTTCACCATCAAATTCAGCTCTAGTACTATCTTACTAAAGCGTAAGTTGCCGACATTCTCAATAAATCTCTTAGCAAAGTGAAATTTGAACTTTTCAGGGGTCACATTTGCAAGATTAATGTAATAAGGGGGAATGTTAGCATACATTTAATATTTTATATTTTTAGGAGAGTTTTTTTGTTTTATCCCTTTATTTTCTCCTCCTAGGTGTATTCCATTATTCTCTCTCCTTCATCCAAATCTTCCTCCTTCAAGTTTAGGGGAATGTAGTTGATTATTTGTCCTATATATTATACGCACTTCTTCATAATAAAATAAATGTGTGTAGAGTACTTCACTCCACATTCTTCTCTCCTTTCTGCCTCCTACACATGTGAAAAATGAGATACGAGGTTAAAAAAGGTGATATCACGATAGGCATGTGTTAGATACAAAATAATTCCAACCAATTGTCTATACAAGGAGGCATCAACAAGCTTATTCTTTCAATTAACAAATCAATTAAATACCTGATCGAAGTGGAGTGGGAGATGGCTTCCACTCAATGATGTGGAACTTCTGCAATAAATTGAAAGCATATTTCCTCTATCCAATAAATATGTCTTCAAAAGACTGATAAACCTAAAGAGAAAGTAGTTAGTGCAACAATCCTAAATTTGTCATGTCGAAGTTTACACTCAATTTTTTTGAATGTCCTAAATCATAAAATCTAAGTTGTCAGTGATGATGAGATCCTCAACATACAAAACCAATATCAACAATTCATCATTACATTTTAGAACATATATAGTATGATCGGGCCACATTGATGAAAACTAATAACAACAAAAACTCAACCATTTTCTCTTACCAGGCTTGAGGAGCTTTTTGAGACCATACAAAGAATGATGAAGTCTACAAACCAATTAATAATCCTACACAAAACCTTGGGGTTTCTCCATATAAATTTCCTCATGAATATCACTATCGGAAAAGGAAATCTTCACATCCATTTACTACACTAACCACCTATGAGAAGCAACACGAGAAAGAACAAGGAAAAAAAAATCCATCTTTGATATAGGCACAAAAGTCTTAGAGTAATCCACCCTTTGACTTGAAAAAATCCTTTAGCAAAAAGATGAGCATTATAATTTTCTATAGACCCATCAGTTGTATACTTAGTCTTAAAGACCAATTTACATTTTACCACTTTCCTTCCCTTAGGAAGACGAACCAATTCCCATGTATTATTTTTCATCGAAGAGGAGTATTCTTATTTCATAGCTTCATCCCATTCAAATTTTCTCAAAGCTTTAGAAAAATTAATAGGATTGGAGGAGATACCTTTACTTATAAGATTGATTCCTAAGGTATAGAATGAGCGAAATGATAAGCTATATCACTTAAAGCCTTAGATATTGTGTGTCAAGGGTCACTCGGATCTCCTACCAAGTTACTAGCTACTGCAGAGTAGATTGAATCCACTTTGGATGTTGGTGTGCGTAGAAAAGGAAGGGAAGGAAGATATAGAGGAGAAGCCTTTTCTTCATAAGCATCATTAGAATCATTAATAAACATGTCAGCCATGTCTCGGTGAAGGAGATATTTGAGACAGATGATGATCTTCATCGGGAGTCTCAACAGATTTTGTCTCATCAACATGAACATCCCTTCGAAAATTAACTTCCGAGTAGATGGATCCAAAACATGGTATTCCTTCACATGTTCACAATGGCCAACAAAGATGATTTCCTTATTCATTAATTAGATGGACTTCCTTTTTTCATTAGGAACTTGACCCCAAGTTGGACTTCAAAAGACTCAAAATTAGAAACATAAATCTTCTCTCCATACCATGCTTCCTTAGGTGTAATCCCTTGAAAAACTTTATGGGTAATCTGATTCTGAATATAGTTGGCACAATTCATGGCTTCAGCTAAAAACTCAGGTGTAAGGTTCTTTGATCTGAATCATGTAATTTTCCATCTCCTTGATTGTCCTAATTTTTTTGTTCCACAACACCATTCTCTTGAGGAGTGTAGGGCAATGTATACTAATGTAGAATAGCATGGTCAATACAAAAATTCCTAAATGGATGACAAATATACTCCCCCATTGTCAATGTGAAGCTTTTTGATGGAACAAGATTATTATTTTTCAAAAAAATCCTTAAATTCTTTAAAACCATTGAAAACATAACACTCATACATCGAATAAAATACACCCATGTTCTCCTCGCGAAATCATCAATAAAAGTTAATACATATTTGTAACTAGAAAAACAATGAGAAGGAAGAGATGTCAAATCACTATCTACCAACTCAAGAGGACCCTTAGCTCAGCCAATACTTTGGGAAATGGATCCCGATGTTGTTTACCTAACATACAACCTAGAAAAACACCATCAATAGAAGAAATTTTATGAAGTCCTGTTACCATGTTCTAAGAAAATATTTGTTGTAGATATTTGTAATTTAGATGGCCAAAACTCTTATGCCACAACCTACTAACAAAATTTGAGTGAGCATTAAAATAATATCATGTAGATTTCTTGAACTTATTAAAGAGATACAATATAGAATCTATATCCACAACCCTTTTAGCTATAATATCATTAGGATCATTGAATTATCTTATTACAACTTTATCTAGTGAGAATTAAAAATTCTTTCCTTTTCTTAAATTATAGATTTGATAAAAGAAAAAAACTTTTTTAGAAATGTGGGGAACATGGATAACATCATGCAATAAACCATTTGACATGTTAACACTCCTGGACCCATTACATTTAACGAAGTAGAGTTTCCCACCATAATCCGAGAAATGTTGCAAGGAGAAAATAAACTTAGTAAATTCTCTATATGTGTCATGTGATGTGTGGCACAAGAATAAAAAAACACATCTATCATCTAATGGAGTGAAGGTCGAGATTAAAGGGATATTACTTTACAAAAATGGAAGAGGTTGAAGGTGTTGGAGCAGAAAGCATAATTTGTTTCAAAGTTGTCTTCTCAAGTGCCCCAATTCTCACAAATTCCGTAATTATCGATGCTTTTTTTGTTACAGAAAGGACAAGGATCATACACCTTTCTTTTGATAGTCTTTTACCCTTTTCTAGGACTAGAAGGTTTAGGGAATTCTGAACTTTTATTAGTGGCGGTGAAAAGAGGGTTTAGGAGATTCTAAAATATTAGGTACTAGCTTTAACTTAAGTTTCCCTTTACCCTTAGGATAATTTACTAAAAGTGCCTAGCTTGAGGTTGGAAAGGCATCAAGTGCCATTAACTTATTTTTTTCATGAAATAACCTCTCATAAAACACCTCAAATGTTGGCAATTTAAACGCATCTGTAGAGCATCCATAGTTGAAAAGAAAGGAGAAGTGAACATAGAAAATGGACCTTTCAATTTTGATAGAATGAACAAAATTCATTCAAGATCCTTTTTTCTTAATCGCCGTCATTTAATTTACGTTTGAGTTATTTGAATTTAGTCAAGAAATCATCTATGAGAGAAAAATCGAAGGCGACACAATTGTAAACTCCATTTCCAATTGTATTAACTTGAACTCATTATTTTACCAAACAATTTTTCAAAATCTCCCATACCTCTTTAGGAGATTCAACACTCCAATATGAAACAAAAGGTTGTCTTCAACATTGATCTAAATAAGTCTCGGGGCCTCATTTTGCTTGCACGAGTAACCATAGTTTTCCTCTCTCTCGGTCAAGGTGCACTTGTATATTTAAAAATATGCCACCGACTACGGATTTGAGATTTTTTCTATTTTCACTTCCAAACATGATATTGGATGAATTTAATGGTTCAAATAGAGTAGATCCATGATGTTCATAGCACAAAATAAGAAGGTATACTTTTGACATGGCAGAAAATGAACAATTCTCCCAAAAAATGGTACTTCCTGGATGGTACTAAATATTGAACCAATAGAACAGGATAAAAAAATGCACTTTATGCGAAAAAATGGAACTCTATTTCGAGTTCATGACCAAAAGTTATTAAGCTTTCAAATTCGATAAAATAGGTGAATTTTAAATTAAAATGACCCAATGATTAAAAAATTAGACCAATCGAGGTAAAGGTGGTCGTGTGACCACCGTTTGAATTGGGATAAGATGTAGATTTTAAGTATGTCTTTTATTTATAAACAACCCTCAAATAATATTAATTTAATGGAATACATGATTATTGTGCAAAAAAATTATTTAAGAAAAAAATTAGAAAAACTAATTTTTTTGAAAAGTATATTTTTAAAAAGAATTATTTAATTGGCCAATCAACATTGGTTGAGCATGCAGAATTTGTTTAATGAAATAAACTCACGACACATTTTATAGTGAAAACCATCGTTGTTTCTTAGTTGAATATAATCTCCACATGGCAAGATGAGACATTGATACACATAGGCGGTTTTGAAGGTGGTTTTGTTTGGCTAGTAAGCACATTTTTTCATCCAAAAAGAGGTTTTTAATGCTTTGATTTTCTACCATTGAAAGTACATAACTTCTCACACAAGAGCATATCTATCTTACAAAGAAGATAATCAAGGAAACTCCAAAAAGAATGATTTCGTAAACCAAAACCTTACTTAGCATCACCAATCCTAAATGTTCTATTTTATGAATAGAATATATTTAAAACCTCCAAAAAAAAGGATAATTAGCCAATGAAGGGCCATTCAATCAAAAAGTGTAGTTGTAGATAACTGTGTACATAGCAACAACCAAAAGTATACACAACAAGGCCAAAGAAACTCCATAGAAGTAGCAACAAAAGGTAACTCCAATAAGAAATCAAGAATAGAAAAACTAAGCAAGACACAATTGCATAGAATTGGGATAAGGATTTATGCAAAAACCAAATGCTCTGATACCATGAAGGGGAGAAACACAAGATCTTAGCAACAAATCCAATCACATAATTTCACAAGGAGGAAAGTTGCAGAGAAAACAAAAAAATAAAAACAAATATTATTCAAGCTCGTGTATTTCATGTCCATGAACACACAATTATATAGTTTTTAACAAAAAACATAGGGAGGAAACACTAAAACAAGATGATTAAATCGTCTCCATAAATCAAGGAGTGGAGGCAATAGCTCAACAACTCCAATAAGTTACATGAGACACAATTTTCTACAAACTAATTAAAAAATAATTATAACCTATGCTCTCAAATGAGCTTATTTAAGGTGCAAAATATCTAGTTCACAAAGACAAGTGTGAAAGTGTTTAAACTATCTACCAAATTTATTGCCCACATGTCATATCTTCCCTCTTAATTCAAATTTAAGCTAGACTAGCTTATTAAGATACATTAATAAGTGTTAATAAAGAAACAATATTTCCCAAATAATTAAACACATGCACAACAAATTAAAACAACCAAATAAAATAAAGGAAACACATTACACCCATGGCCACATAAATGAGGTTAGCCACCTATGGGAACCTCCTAACAAATCATGCAACAACACAACATAACATTATACACAAGTTGTCAAATTTTGGCCATGTTTCACAACACCCGACATCCTTCCATGGTTGGTCCCCTATCCCCTTTTGATGTATGTGATAAAATTTCTTGCAACACAAACAAAATACCTCTCTAGCCTTACATCTGCATCAACAACATCAAGAATAATATACATATGGAAATCAATAATCATCATCCAAAATTAACAATTTTATCATTTATCATCATATCAATTAATTCGATTTTAACATCCATAAAATCAGAATTCTTACTCAAAACATCTAACATAGGTAATACATCCAAAGTAAGACATTTTACTATAAAATCATAGTACTACAAATCACCATATATAACTATCTATCAATGACATCTAGTGCATCATAATCAAAATGTAAATCAAAATATGTCGATAGTCTAAATATCGGCATAGTCCATCATCTATGATCAAGATATAATAATCAAAATGTCTAAGTATCCATCCAAAAGTAATAACATCATAATGAAATAGTGTCAAAGAGGATTGGGCACTACAATATTTAACACTTCCCTTAGTCTATTACAGTTTTTTTGTTACGGATGGTCATGCCTTGGATCAATTTCAGTGATCCAAGGCATACCTATGATCGTTAGGTAATTACGATCATTTTTGCAAAGTAAATTTGACTTCATTTCATTCTAACATACCATCTTGTTCTATCGTAAATGCTTATAAGATTGTTGAGGGTGTTTTGTAACATCTTTTGAAAACATCGTAGACAAGATAACTCATATTTTTTATTAAATGGGTTGCTTAATGATGCTCTTATTTAATAGCTCTAAAGGAATATTGAAACCTTTTCAAAGATGATTAGGGCATATTTAAAAAGGGACCTAATATTATATAAGCTAAGTTTAATTATATTGATCATCCACCTAAGACTTAACCTTGGAGAAAACCTTGGTTAGACTTGGCTTGCGTGGGAAGGTGGAGATAGGAATAATGATGACACCAATCCTTATAGGGGGACTGCTAATCTAATGTTAAATTTAATATATATTGAACCAATGGCTCACCCATACTCTTGTAGTGACCATGTACACTTTAGAAGGAAATTTACCCAATAAAATTAATGTTGTGTGTTTATTTGGTTTTAAACATTTGATCACATGTAATTTAGTTTGCTAGTTTGTGAGTCGGGTGGGGTTGTTGTTCGCCTACCATTACTTTAATTGTTTTAAAGTAGGCATGCACTTAGCATGTGTTTTGTTTAACTGAAATTCAAAAATAATATTGGCCGCATGGACTACAATAGCTTCATGATTTGCACAAATTGGGTTTTGTTGAAAAGGCTTTTAAACTTTTAAGAAAATGCCATTCGTGGTGTTATTCCATCCTCAAAGGATTTCTCTGCGCACACCCATCCCGTGTCAAATCAGTGGAAGCTTGGAGTAGAGCATGGACATTCAACAAGTTTAAAAACAATGGAATATTGCAAGATGTTGTTGTAGTAAGGGCCCTGGTAGATGTGTATACAATGTGTGGAAGCTTAATGGAGGCATGATAAGCCCTAACCATTTTGATATTTTGCTATCTTTATCAATCTCATGAAAAGAATCATTATCATTTTCTAAAATGGCATTTGAGTTGGGTTTTTCTGTTTTACTATTCTCATTTAATAAAATATATTTCCTTATCTTTACTTCTTTTGGTATATTTATGATTACACATGACTCTTCCGATAGCTAGTAGAGAGTTAGTTATTTTAGGTTGATACCCATATGGAATGATGGTATGGGTGTATAGTGCTTCAATAAGTCTTATTTTTTACATGTAATATTGTTTGTGGTCTTTTAGTAGACTGGGTACATGTTCTTTTATTGGTCTTATTGATCATTATTTCTTTTAATCTCGGTTCATAACATAAAGGAATCAAAAATCCATTTAAAACCCATTCTGGGTTTGCATTTTTGTGATTTTCCAAACCCTTATTTGTGGAGGATAAATCGGGTTTATGGAATGTGAACACAACCTTCTTACTATTTGGATTAATTGTTTTCTTATTTTATTACTACGCTTTTTTGGAGTAACATTTTTCAGTTCACTTGTTTCATTGTTTGGTGACTTTCCCTTATGTAGGTAATTAGGAAAACCTCTACAGATTGTAATCCTTGTTATATTTAATTCATTCAATGTTGAACCATAAATCCTTTACATTATAGTTTATCTTCTCATGTAGCTAACTAATTAATGAGCTAGTCTGGTTGTTCGAAATACATAAAACTTGTTTAGCAGGTTCTTTTGTGAATGTGTTTTGAACTCAAAAATCATGTGTGTCAAACCTTATACCTCGTTGTATGGAAGTTATGTTTCAATTTGTTAGAATGATTGTTATTGTTCATTTTCTGTAGGATATTATTGTTATATATTGAACATCATATCATTGACTCTTTATCTTCTTTGTACTTGTCCTAGATGTGATATTTTGGCCGACTTGGTCGATAAACTATTATTGAATGATTTAGAGGATATTCTCTATTATTACATTGTATATTTGTCATCATTTTGGTCTCTTTTGGAGTTTAATTGGATGTCATTCATTAGGTAGTTGCTTGATTTCTTAGGTTGACCAATAATACACTATATTTGGGTAATATTGATCCTCTTTGATGGACTAATCATTGTTTAAAAGTCTTTGAGAAGAGAGCTTGGTTGATAGGTGAGGAATGAAGAATACTTGACTATTTTGAAAGCATAGTTTCGATGGTTGATTTTATTATGAGGCTTGGGGAAATTTTCCTTACTGCTGGAAATTTTTTTTTGGTATATCCAATAACTTGGCTACTAGGCAATGACTTATTTTGACATTTTGTTAGCCTACATTATTATTAGCATAATGTGTGAAGTAATTTTTTAGATAAGGAAATATTGATTGATGGTTTGAGTATTAGATTTCAATCATATAATCTATATGATTACATGATTGAAATCCCAATACACTCGACACTTTGTTTCGACTTATAAGGCCAATGGCCCCAACTTGAATGATTGTTTAACTTTTTTCATTTTAGAGACAATGTTCATAACTGGTACACATGACTTCTTTAAGGAAATATTGATTTATGGTTTGAATATTATATTTCAATCATATAATCTATATGATTACATGATTGAAATCCCAATACACTTGACACTAATTTTCTGACTTACAATGCCAATGGCCCCAACTTAAATGATTGCTTAAATTTTATCATTTTAGAGACAAGGTTCATTATTGGCACATATGACTTCTTTCTTAATTTTTACTTTGTGGAAATTTTAAGCATGCTTAAAGAGGTTGTTAGTGTTTATAGCATAGAAATTTTTCATAAAATATAAGGGTTCCTTTCATGATATTATTATTAAATAGTAGCATAATGTTCTAATTTTTAGTTCTTATCATGCCTCGCTCTCGTGAACTCGACTCGGGCTAATAAATGTGCAGATCTATTTCGTGAGTAGAAAAAGGGAAAGATTTATAGAAAGTTGCATCATTTTTGTTAATGAATGTCTTTTTACTAGGATGCTTAAATATATTGAATGGCTTTGGAATAGATTTTGTTGGAAAAGCTAGAGGACTTAGTGGCTCACTTTATTCATAATTGTTGAGTAGTGATGTCATTATTTGACTGAAACAAAACTTATGAAATATTATTGAGGATGGAATGAAGTGAACTTTGCATTATTGTTATGAGTATATTGTTCTTTCATTGTAATTTTGAAATATAGATTATCTTTCAATGTGACCAATATTGAATTGTCTATTTAATGCTAAGTCAAATTATATAAGGGTTATTAGATACCATTGTTATTATGTGATGATTGGATAGGAATCTCTATATCTACACCCATTAAAAAAATAAGGGTAAAGTAATTTGAGTTATAGTCCTATTATAGTAAACCTTACTAGATTGTGAAAATGATGTAACATTTGGTAAGGTAGAATGATATTGTGATCCTTATAAATATTTTACTAAAATTTGATGTTGTAAACATATAGATGAAATAATAAGCCCTTAAGTGAAAAAAACTTTCTTATTGTGATAAAAGTGACATACTTCAAGATCTTTAGCCTACACTCTGGTAATTTTATAATTACGGTTGAGGGGATATAAAATTATATTAAAATGTAATCCAATGTATGGTAATTTTTAAGGATAAAATGACTTTGTTGAATGGGGATAAATGATCAAGACATCATTAAATCTAACTTATCAGTTATAAAACCTTAATTGTTAACATTTAACAAACTTAATCAAGAGGAGAGATAATGATGTACTTAATTAATTCAGATTGAATTATAAGTCTCAATGAACTATTGGTTGATGAATAATGAGTTGATAAAGATGAATTTAGAATTGACTCAACATACCTTCAACTTATGTTGAAGAGCATTAGGAGTGGAATTTCATTTTTTCATCCACGCATATGTATCCCATTCGACTTCATTTCACCTTCCTTGTCTTCTTATGAGAAACATGCATTTGTGCTTCCTCCTTAAACATGCACTCTTTTCATCGATAATTCTTATTGGACTAACATTCCTTTCAATCCTAATTACTCGAAACTATTTACACATATGATGTCTTAGCTCATCTAGGACTCACACTAGATGATATCCTCCCTCCACCTCATTCTCCTTATCTATATTATGAAACCATTCATTTTACTCGCTTCTTATGGTCTCTACGTTTTCCATCTAACAATATTTGTTTAACGCACTTCTTGCACTTCTCCGCTTATTATTCTAAGTCTTGGCTTGACTACATTGGTGGAACTTTGGATCCTAATCATATTGAAATCACATTTATGATTTCTTTCGCCATGTTTCTATTTTAAATGTCACATTTATTGCCTATACACAAAATCTTACTCGCCTGGTGTGGCCATGGTTGTCCACTACTACCTCTCACCGATGAGGAATACATAATGGGAATGTATAATTTCTTTTGAAATGCCTCCTTACATGATCAACCACATACTCTCTTATCAGGTCTCTCGATGCATCTCCATTTGGCTTAAACCATGATAATGATGATTTCTTTTTTTACATGTCCCTACATAGGTGTTTTCATTGATGAAAAATCTCATTAATGAAAAAGTGTATGATGGTGTAGGGTTAGATAACTCTCAGAGTGATGATGAAATGGATCTTTAGGTATGCTCTTGGTTACATAGGTTGATTTAGTGACAATGGATTGTTCTAGAAGCCTACTCAAATGACCTAGCTAGCCTAGGTTATGGTGCATCAAGGTTGGATCTTCTTGCTTTTGTGAGAATCATGTTAGAATGATCGAGATCACGTTTGAAGTGTTATTGTGAACTCCTATGAGCTTTAGTATGCACATACTGAAACATATATAAGGATGCTAGGAGGTATAAGGATTTTTAGGGTGCATTTTTAGGTGCTCATTTGGAAAAGGTATGGATGCTACGAGGAATAAGGATGAGGTATGAAGCTATATAAGCTCATGAATGCATGTCGTAAAATGTATCATGATTTTTCAGGTAAATTTGAACCATTTTTATTATTTCATGATGCATTATAGTGTTCTTTAAGTTTACCCTAGCTTCTATAGTACAAAACCCTAAGGTAACTATGCAAGTCCGAGTGAACAGAAATATTGAGAGGTAATTATGACTTTATGATGATTTGATATTTTAGAAGGGTATGTACTTGTGTTGTGGGAAAATTTTCAAGTTTTCATGATGAAAAGTCTGCAAGATATGTGGTTTTTCATAAAAAATAGGGCTAAGAACTAGTGTATTTCCATCTCAAATTGGAACTTCATATGTTAGCCCTAAATTGTGTTCTTCGTATGGAACCTTGTGCATTTTAAGAATATTTATAAATTCATTTTATAATTTTCATGAAAATAATGAGGTAATTTCATGGTCACATTTTTATGAACAAATCTTAAGAAGGTAAACAACTATATATATAATTTTAAAACGGTAGCTTGAAAAAACAGCTTTGAGAGATTTAATTCATACATGGCCATTATTTATTCCTAGTGCATGGATGATGATTAGAAAATGTATAAGACTCCTGATGACAATTTTTGCACTTGTGTGAAAATGGGTAACTCAAAACTTTGTTACGATGGATGGTAATGATGAAGTGGACCAACAAGGGAAATGCATTCCATTTTTATCATGATATTAGTCATAAAGAAATGATAATTTACATGTAATCTGTAGCTATGTGTGTTGTGACAAAATGTAACACCTCACATAACTTGTCATGCCATGTTTTTCTTCACAAGGAAACACAAAAATCCCCAAAGGACTAATGCATCGCCTTGATGAAGGTGGGAATCATAGTTTAGGTCAAATGCTAAATTTGGGAATCGAAAAATGAGTTGTAGTTTACAAGAAATAAATTTCATTATTAAGTTATAGGTATTTAAAAAACACTTTATTTCTACATGTAAATACATTTAATTATGTGTTTGAGTTGTTTATTCCATTATACAATCAATATACATGTTATAAAGCTGAAAACAGTAAAGAAGTATAGAACTCATATACAAAAATTAAATGTTATTTATTCATGAGGTAGTTTTAATATATCCTACACAAGCTGTGGGATGTAACTCATAACTATTGAAGAAAGAAGTGTTGGTGCTCGTTTTGATCTCGCACCATTTGTTGTGATCTTCCTTTGATCCGCATGTTATGAAACGCTTTATCTCTCAATCTAGATGTTCAAGCTTTTACTCCATTTGAATGACTTAAATTGTTTGCATAATCCATTGTCATGCCCTTTTTTGAAGAATTCTTTGAGTTTTCCCTATTTTCCCCTAATTTCTTCAAAATTTGTGGGCTCTACCATTTTTTCCTATTTCGACCATTGACCATGAAAGCTTGAGAATGATCAATTTATATTTGAATGCCTTTAAAAATCCAAATCCATTGTCAAAAGATGCTTGGAACTATAATTCACTTGGTTTTGTTTCAAAAAAATCATCCTTAGCGAAAAATCAGATTCTGGGCATGAATGGTGAATTTCGTGTTTTTGACGGTTTGACGGGCATCTTTTTCCTTGTCAAATTATTCCTCAGCATTCGGTGGTCATGTGGATTCTTTTGGTTGGTCAGGGGACGATGGGAAATTTTTTTAACTTGTCACTTTCTACTTTTTTGGCAAAAGGGCAATTTTTTTCTCGTAGCTCCGATCAATTTTGATTGGTTCTTTTGGTACTTACGTGGCTTCTTTTAATTGGATGAGGCACACCATATTTTTTATGAAACTTTTCTTTTGGCTACTTTGGAACCCCCTCTGAGCTCTAATTAAAGTAAAATTTAGGTGGTAGGGAAAATTCTTACATTGACCCCATAGAAGGACACATGGAAAAGTTCAAAGCAAAGATGCGGTGGCTTTTAAATAAGTTGGATACTTTTCCCTTTTGGTAAAATTGAGTAAAGGTTATAAAATGTAAGTTCACCCCACCAAATCATATTTAATCCTTATAAGGTTTTTGAAGTGCGCCTTACAAATACACGTGGAGGTTTCGTTTAGTCTTCATTCCTTAGAATTTTGAGAAACTTCCTAAAGGGCCCGAGACACGTGGTCAGCCTGCACTCATTTAGGGTCTCTAATTTTGGGGACCATCTCAAGATGTGTCATTGAGAGGCATGGTAGTTTGAAAAGTCAAGAGGGGCGGAGGCAGGCCATTGGGGACATCTTGGATTTTTTTCCCCTTGTTATTTAAAAGATTAAAATCATCAAAATGACCGTGGGCCCGATAGAGAGCAGAAAATTTACTCCAACCAATGACGAAGGTGCGGACATTGGGAAATTTGGAAAATTTTCTTTTTTTTAGAAAAGGAGTTAAAATTGTAAAGGAAGTGTGGTTCCACTAGGACCCACATCAAAACTACAAGCGGATGGGTGGAGCTATGAGGAAACTTGGAAAATTTTCCCCTTTTCCAAAATAGAGTGGAATAGCAAAATTTAGCCGTGGTTCCTTTGGGACACATGTCAAACACATTTTTCAAAGGTAGCGGGGTGGAGAAAATTGATAAATTTTGCATATTTTTCAAAGAGGTGTAAAAAGTTAAAAATAACCCTCGGCCTTGTCTTAACTCGAATCTCCCACGTGGATGGTCCAAATTCAAAAGAAAGATCGGCAACAATTGTGTATCCGTGATCGATTTTCTATCATTTTTCTCCAAATATCTTGGGGATGCGTAGTCTTATGGTTTATTATCAATTCTTGGATTCTTCTGGCATGCTAAATGAAGAGGAACATTAATCTGATATCTTGGTTTGGTGGGAAAAATTCTGAAAACATATTTTTCCATTAAGATGTGATCTGACCATTGACTTTGATCTGATTTTCCAATTTTTCGCTCCTTGGCATGCAATGAAGTCTGTTTTGATAGATCGATGAGGAAGTAGTTGGCACATGAGATGAAGAATGACTTACCAGTTGAAGAATAGAATGCTAGAAATATTTATAGATATTTTTCTTCTTCACACTGATTAACCTTTTCATGAATCCGATTCTAGGATTCACGATCAAGGTTGTAACATGCAATGGTGCTTTTAATGTTTCGGTTACGGGGAAAACTCTTTTGTTAATGAAGTGTTATAAATTACATGAATTTTTGTGTAAATGGTTGGAGTGGTAGAGTTTGGGACTGATTTTTTTAAGAGAAAAGATTGATAGAACCCATCCTTCGAGAAACCATCTAAAGAAACATGTTTATCTCTTTTGTGTTAAATTGTATCATGTGAAGGTGGTCATGAGTGTACATCCACCGACAAGATTTGAGATTGTTCTAGAAAATTTCCGCTGATAAATTTAATAAAACTTGAGTTAATCTGCATTATTTTTCGGCAAAATTTGTAATTGCTTCATTTCTAAATTTCTGCAAGTAGTTTTCTTGTTCCCATTTCAATCTTATATCAAATCTTTGTGAATCACACAAGATCTTATCCTTGGGATAGTTTGGTGGAATTTACAATTTCATTTATAAGAATAGCTTTCATTTGATAGTGAGATAAACAAATTTAAAATCGTTGTGACTCCTAAGCATGACTATAAGATTTTTTTACCATTTAAGGGTATCTTAGGCATGATGAAACAGAGGTTGATAATGTTTAGTTAAGTTTTCCAATTTGAGCCTTCATTTTGGATCCTTGAAGTTTGTGTGAAAAGTGTTGATCTAGGCCTCCATTGAAGCACATATTCTAGTTAAAGGAACATCCTAGCTATCTTGAAGCATTCTCGTTGTTCAATCTCTCCATTTCTTACATAACTTTCTCAAGGATCTGATGAATCGAGTTCATCTCTACCTCACCTCCCACCTAAAATTCATTTAAAAACAATCAATCATACCCATAATACCCATATTTTTCCCTGTGTATGTAAAATGCATAATCTATGTTACTAAAACATATAGAAGAAATCAGAGTTTTCATTCTCGTTTAGTAGGTTGAACGCTTATAAAATATCTCCATTATCTAGGTGAAAACTCGCTGAGATATAGATTTTGCTGTATTGATCATGTTTTCTTCAAGGTATTCTTAATAACTCTACAACAAAGTACATCTCCATCTCCTCCACAAATAGTACGCTATAAAAGGGTCCTCTCACTCTACTCAGTAATGTACAACCATAAAGCAAAGCTGAGGATAGATCAAATCCTCTTAAGGGTGCTACCCATTTCTCCACATCCGAGTGACAAAGAGCGAGCTGCATTCCTTCCCTGGCTACAAAACAACACACAACATGCTTTGATTACCTCTAAGCTTCCTATCAAAATTGTGATGGTTTTCACCCCTTCCGAGGGAGAATGAATTTGGGTACGAACACCAATTGGCATCGCTGCTAGGACATAGTTGTTGCGTTCATATTCAGCACTCGTAAACACTTCTTATATGCTCTAAGTGCTAATAAATTTTTTAAACATCATCTTGTGTTTGGGGCTATAAGAAGTATTAAAATTTTCAAGTGTTGTGTGCAATTCTTTCAATATATACACCTAGTGCACTAGTTTTCATTGATAAACTAGGGTAAAGAAAAGTCAAATCATTCCATTTCCAGTTACTAGTGTTGATGACATTTGACATATCATATTTTAGTGTATTTGCATAACTAAGGTGGAAATGCTTAGTGGTGACTGTTGATCTAATTCTTGATAAGTACCAATGTCTTAACTATTGTCAAGTGAGATTTGTTATTAATATTTACAAAGCTGAAAGGAAGAAGAGCTATATTTTCTAGGATGCTACTAGGACATTATTTCTAGAGCTAGGATAAAAAAATTCAGAAGGAAGAAAATCTTGGAGATTTTTGGAAATCGCGCATCAAGAAAAGGGATTTCCATTGATGAAAGTGATCGGCCTATCATTGAAGATTGCTATTCAAGTGCTTTTGAATCAAGTAGCCTCTTTCTAGAATTGAATTCTCTAGTTGGAGAGGGTCCTTCATTTGAATTTGAAAATTTTGATTCTCATTCTACCCCTATCTTTTCAAAATTTGATAGGGTTTGCCAAGAAACAAGGTCTTTAGGGGATATCCATTTTAAAATTCATACTCCTTTGTTTCAAAGACCCCCTACCCCTTATTAGTTTGATTCTCCTCCAAGGTCACCTCCTCAAAATAACATGGCCCAGCCCCGACCTAGACCTCCATTTTTAAAAATAATTTTGGTCCTATCAATTTTAGAGGGATGGCTAGTTATCCAAATGTAGTTCCCAGATGTGAGAAATAGATTACCAAATTTCCAAGCAAACAAAACTATAATTGGTGATCAACATTTGCTGCATTTTTATCAATATGATGGAAGACTTTGAGAGTGAATATGAAGATGTATATATCAAATTTTTTATTCATACTTTGGAAGAGGATGCAAGGGACTAGTATAAATATTTTCTAGATAATTCCATTGATTCTGATAGAGATGAAAATGCATTTCGATTTTAGTATGGGGATAGAACTCGAATTCTAGGTTTCTTCGATAAGTATTTGAAAACATCAAGAAGAATCCTAATGAGTAAGTACATGATTTCAACACAAGGTTTAACATCAACTTGAGGATATTTCTTGTTAGCTTAGGCCATGTGATGAATCATGTTTGATCAAATATTCGATGCATTTGATAAAAATGTTTCTCACTACTGAGGGACAAAATCCTACTAATTTGAGGCAAGCCTTCACCATGGCTCTACAAACCGATAACAACATGAAGGCAATTGGAAAGCCTCCAAAAAGGGTGGGTGAAAAACTAATTAACCCGTAAAATCGTCAAACAAGTAAGGCTTCGATATGGAGGAAATTGTGAAAACTTTTCCGTAATGTCAAGAAATATCATACAAATTAGGTGAGGTAAAAAAGGAATGGGTAGAGTTCACAAGGTCAACACAAGCAACAAGGCCAAGAAAAGTTTACAAATCATCATAGAAATTATTAGAGATCCAAGATAGAGGCAAGGGACACTGTTGGATTGGAAATAAATAGTCCTGTGGTAGGGAAAAAAAATGGTACCCGATCCTTTAGCTATTAGAGTTACTATTATGGAGGAGAAAATTTTCATTGATTGGGTGTGATAGATGTCTCATGCCCCATGCTCCATGTGAGAAAGATCAGCAAAAAGAAGAAGAAGCTGATGATGATAATGATGATGATGTTTGCATGATGGTTTGCTCCACGAGCTCACAATAATGGGAAACTTCAACTGAGGTAATAAGTGCTAGAACTATCGCTGATTTTTGGGATTGATCCACTGTGTACCTATTCTTCCTCCTTCTCATACTTTATAAGTAGATACTGTACAAGATTTTGAATTACCCTATAATGACTTTGAATATTTAAGAGCTTTAATGATAAATAATTATGATGGAGGAATCCCATCCGAGGAGGATAGGCAAATTGTTGATGGACATTGTTGTTTCCCAAGAAAAGGAGTATAACACAAGAAGTAAGGTTGTAAAGGACGAGGCTTGAAGCCAAGCTAAAAACTCCATTGCTTTCAAATATTCCTAAAGAGGCTCCTAAGAAATATTTATCTTCCAAGGGCCTTATTGTCCCAAACTAAACTCATACCTCTCCTCATGCCCAAGGTATCAAAAATCATGTGCCATCTAATGAGTGTGTCAACCTTCCTTCCAATACTTTCTTGCCAATTTTTTTCCATTATAATATAGCCCAAGTCTTGAGTTAGATCAAGATCTCAATTCTAGTTATTGAGTTGCTTAGGATTCCGAGCACAAGAAAAGGGATATTGAGTATTTGGAACTAAAAGAGGAGAAGACTTCCCTAAGTAGAAATATAAACATCAGGAGACTCCACCGGTCATCAATAGTTAGAGACATTACCAGTGTTAGAGGAACTAGGTGAACCACATGAGGTTTATTTGGGACATCCTTGGTGGAGTCTCACTAAATGTGGATCCATTCTTCACCACTCGATCATTAAAGATAGATTGCTACACAACCGTATGTTTGACTCGAGGGCATCATGTAATGTTATGCTTCTAAGTCACGAATGAGCTGGATATCAAAGTAACATCAATATATGGGAAGTGTATTGTTATGGACTCCATAGAAGTGCTAATGGTGGAATGTGTGAAAGGTATGTTGGTGCAACTTATAGCTTACCTAGGTAAAAACCGATGCTTGATGTTGTTATTGTTGATTTCCCACCCAACCGGGGTATGTTGTTATCTAGAAAATGGGTTATAAGTGTTGGTGGGAGTGTTCAAATGGACATGTCATATGCTACCATCCTATTAAGGGCAGC
>CM031240.1:5180972-5237869 GCA_018340775.1 Taxus wallichiana var. yunnanensis | reverse complement strand
AAATGCAACTTGGGGAAAAGTTATTCAAATTATTATTATTTTCTCGGCGATTAGCTCGAGCTTTTGCGAGACAAAATCAGGACGGAAACCCTCTCGGATTATTCCTCTTGCGGGACGGAAACCCCGGGAGAGCGATAAGAGAAGTTTCCACTCAAGAATCTTCATTGTTTATACAAGTTATTTATCATTTGTGAGTTTGAAGAAGGAATAAATTGCAGCGGTGAGCATTTATACTGACTTCAGAGTGGGGTGGCTTATTTTGTAGTTGATTTATGCAGTGTTTGAGGTATTTTCATGCTAGATAATTATTGTAATTTCCAGCATCAGTTATATATCAAATCGATTTGGTTTGAATCATTTACAGTGGGTTTTGGACAATCTTTATTATTAATCTATCTGCAGATTTATAATTGTATTGCCGTAATATTTAGCATCAGAAATCATTATTAAATACACGGCTGAATTGTTTATGAAGAAATCTGCCTGTTAAACCCTAGGTACCTTTTCTGTATTCACCCGGTTTGCGGGGTTTGTTTTATTTAATTTATCTATGCAGTTTTAGTATGGTGTCTATGGATCCTTTTGATGTTATCAGTTTAGATTTGAGCCAGAGCAATATATATTAAAAAAAAAGTATTCAGGCAAAAAGGGGTTTGGGATCTTTCAGTGGTATCAGAGCAGTGTATCCTCCCAGCCTATGTGGGAAGTAGAGAGTGTATTAAAATAGAAATCAGCTTTGAATGCAGCACAGAGAGGACGGTCCACACAGATACTACACCTGCGGTCAAGCACGACTCGAAGCTGGTATTGTAGGAGGTGACATAATGGAATATTTGGGTGATAGACCTGAGAGTCCTCGAGAGGAACATGCAGATCCAGATAGGGATTTCATTCGGGATATGGCAGCCACTCAGAGGCAGTTGTTACAGACCATGGAGTGCATGGGCACTACCTTGGACAGGTTGGCACTAGATAGGCCGCGGGACAGGCACGGCAGGAGGGATAGATCCATATCAGTTGCCAGTGGTTACAGGGATCATAGCAGATCACCTTCAGAGCTTGGGAGTGTTAGGGGATCGCCACGCCATGAGCGGAGGCATACTCATACAGATGAGCGGAGACACACTCATACAGATGAGAGGAGACCTATGCGGACTGCAGATAGGCCTATGCAGCCTAACTTCCTACCTAGAGATGACCCACTAGAGATTGAGGGACAATTGGAAGAAGTAGCTTTTCCGGATACTATTATGGCAGTCAGTGATGAGTGGAGGAGTTTGCCGCAAGCATGTGAGGGATGTATTTCCTCTCCACGTGATTGTGCTCGAGAGGAGAGATAGCACGAGGGTGGATAGGACAGGGAGGTCTAGAGCGCGGCAGAAGGCAGGATTTGCTGACGGAGTTTACTAATAAGGTAACCCTCTCCACTTTTGATGGTAGTGGAAAGATCAGTGCCAGGGCTTGGATTCACAAGCTCGACACCTATCTTACCCTCAAACCCATGAGGGAGCAGGAGGCCATACAGTTCGCTACATTACACCTTGAGGGGGTGGCTTATGATTGGTGGCACCATGGGTTAGTTACATAGGGTCATGAGCTTCTACGGTCATACAGGGATTTCAGCGAGAGGTTGATTGCGAGATTTGATTGCAAGGATGTGGAGCTGTATTACAGGGACTTGGCACAACTCCGACAGAGTGGACACGTTGATTCATACATCAACGAATTTCAGCGTATAGCAGTTATGGTTCCAAAGATGCCTGAGAAGAGGGTGGTGATGTTATTTATAGAGGGCCTTCATGACAAGATGAGAGGATTGGTCAAGGCTCTTAAGCCTAGGACATTGCATGATGCCATCCAGACAACATTGAACTTGGACACATCCCCCACTTCCTATCAACCCACTTCTTATTAGCCCAATAAGAAGTTTCCGACAAGCTCTAGGCCATTTCAGCGCTCTACCATTCCGCAGAAGAGTGCACCACCTCCTAAGGTGGATCAGGAGACTCGTAATGAGTTGAGGAAGAAGCTTTGCTTTCATTGCAAAGATCATTGGGAGCCTGGACATTGTTGCCTTGGTAAAGGTAAGGTGCATCTCATTGAGGTGATTTCAGACGGGGAGGATGATCACTCACTAGATACAGATGCAGAGGATGAGGGTGGTGACCATGATGCACAGGGGAAGCAACCCCAAGTAGAGCTTGGCGAGAGTGAGGCATTGGATTCATCCGATGTCACTATTGCTACACTCTCAGGAGTTCCTAGGTACCATCCCTTTCGCATGAAGGGAGTGCTTAAGGGACAACGGATTGTTTGTTTGGTTGATAGTGGAGCTACGCACAACTTTATTGATGAGGGGTTGGCTGCGAAGCGAGGATTACAGGTTGAGGAATTTGAAGGGTTTATTATGCGGGTAGCGAGATGGATTTCTTTATTAGTTGCACTTAGAGGATTCCATGGCTTAGTATTCGAGATGGGGGACTACACATTGAGTGATGACTTCTATGTTATTGGATTTGGTGAGATTGATATGTATTGGGTATTCAGTGGTTATAGTCCCTTGGCAGATATGTGTAGGATTTCCGGAGGATGGAGTTGGAGTTTATGGTGGATAAGAAGAAGATTGTGCTTCGGGCTCTTTCTGACGGTGGGCCTAGAGTTGTTTCAGCACACAGGATGGAGTCTATAGTCAGACATGGAGAGGTTGCATGGGCAGCCCAGTGTTTCATTTCATCCAAATCTTCTTCAGACAGTGAGCAGCCTTTTCATATTGACATTCAGTCCATACTGGATAAACACGGCCTAGTGTTTGGTGACATTCCTCTAGGTAGACCACCAGATAGAGGGTTTGAGCATGTTATAGAGCTTGAGGAGGGTGCTAAACCCGTGATGACTACGCCTTATCGCCATCCTAAGACATATAAGGATGAGATAGAGAAGGCCATTAGAGAGCTCTTGGAGATGGGACACATCCGTCCTAGTTCTAGTCCCTTTGCTTCTTCAGTTGTTTTGGTGAAGAAGAAGGATGGGACCATGAGGATGTGCATTGACTATCGTGCACTGAACAAGAAAACCATCAAGAACAGGTATCCCATTCCTCGCATTGATGAGCTTTTAGATGAGTTGCATGGATCTATCTACTTTTCGAAGATTGATCTTCGATCAGGCTACCACCAGATTCGAGTTCGGGATGAGGACATTCACAAGACAGCCTTCAGGTGTCACTACGGGCACTATGAGTTCTTGGTGATGCCATTTGGACTCACCTAATGCACCTGCTACATTTCAGTCATGTATGAACCATCTCTTCAATAGGCAGTTGAGGCAGTTTGTGTTGGTATTTTTTGATGATATTCTGATATATAGCAGGACATGGGATGATCATTTGAGGCATCTTGATGAGGTACTTAGCATAATGGAGACTCAGTCTTTATTTGCTAAGATGTCCAAGTGTGAATTTGGACTTACGGAGATATTGTATCTTGGGCATGTCATTGGGGCCAATGGGGTCAAGGTCCATCAGGAGAAGATACAGGCAATGCAGGATTGGCCACCACCCAGGAATATCTCTGACTTGCGAGGATTCTTGGGGTTATGTGGTTACTACAGGAGGTTTGTGAAGGGTTATTCTCAGCTGGTAGCTCCATTGACAGATCTTACATGGAAGGGTGCATTCAGTTGGTCAGATGAGGCACAGGTAGTATTTGAGAGGCTCAAGGTAATTATGAGCACCTGTCTAGTTTTGGCTCTTCCAGATTTCTCACGGCCCTTCATTTTAGAGTGTGATGCTTCGGGATTGGGGATTGGTGCAGTTCTTATGCAGGATCGCCATCCTATTGCCTTCGAGAGCCGGAAGTTGAGAGATAATGAGAGATTGTATTCCACCTATGATAAGGAGATGCTTGCCATTATGCATGCTTTGGCAAAGTTCAGACAGTATTTGGTGGGTGGAAAATTTGTGGTGAGAACCGACCACAACAGCTTGAAATATTTCCTGGAACAAAAGGAACTCAATGAGAGGCAACAAAAATGGGTTAGCAGAATCCAGGCATATGATTTTGACATTGAGTATGTCAAGGGGACGAAGAATGTAGTGGTTGATGCACTTTCCAGGAAACCCCATCTCGCTGCCCTATGTTCTTTGAGCGAGATTTCAGCAGATTGGAAATCTCAACTGTTAGTTGAGTATTCCAAAAACACTTGGGCATGTGACATTATGGATGGAAAAATTCAGGATGGCCGGTATAAGGTAATAGCTGATTTGATTTTGTATAAGGGCAGAATTTACCTAGTTCCTGAATCTGAGCTTAAGGAGAAGATTATGCATGCTTTCCATGATGCACCACTTGCAGGACATCCAGGGTATTTTAAAACATACAAGCAAATTAGAGAGAGATTCTCCTGGAAGGGTCTCAAGGATGATGTCTTGCGCCATGTCCGCGAGTGTATGACTTGTCAGCAGAACAAGTCAGAGCATACTTTCCCAGCAGGTTTGCTACAGACCATGCAATTCCTAAGTAGAAGTGGGAAAGTATTTCGATGGATTTCATTACAGGTCTTCCCGTGGTGCAAGGGAATGATCGCATTTATGCAGTAGTTGATCGGTTGACAAAATATGCACACTTTTTCGCTGTCCCTACCAGCTTTAAGGCACCTCATGTGGCTGATTTGTTCTTCCGTCAGATATTCAGGTTGCATGGACTTCCGAAGAACATAGTTAGCGATCGGGATAACAGGTTTATGAGCATATTTTGGCAGGAGCTTTTCCGTTTGGTTCACACTGAGTTGACTCCTAGCACTAGTTATCACCTCAGACAGATGGGCAGACAGAGATTGTGAACAAGTGGCTAGAGGGTTATCTTCGTAACTATTTTGCAGGACAGCGAAGGCATGGGTAAAGTTCTTTATATTTATCGAGTATTTTATAACACCACTTACCATATGTCTATTGGTATGACTCCATTCCGAGCATTGTATGGATATGATGCGAGATCTTTTGTTGATTTGGCATTTGGGGACAACATAGCTCCCAAGCCTCAGAAGAGTTTAAAGGATAGTCAGGACATCCTTAAGGTACTTAAGGAAAATATTCAGTGGGCCCAAAATTAGCAGAAGATGTATGCAGATAGGCACAGAGTGGAGAGATCATTTGAGGTAGGAGACATGGTTTTCCACGTCTTTAGCCTTATAGACAGAGTACTCTCAAGAAGAGTGGGGCTGAAAAACTCAAGCCACGATTCTATGGTCCATACAGGGTGTTGAGGAGAGTTGGCGAAGTGGCATATGAGCTAGAGTTGCCTTCTGAGAGTAAGATACACAATGTCTTTCATGTATCTTGCTTGAAAAAGGCCTTGGGGCAGCACATTATTTCTTCTACAGAGTTACCACCCTTGGATGAGGAAGGGAGATTGGATTTAGTGCTAGAGGAGATCTTGGATAGCTGAGAGAGGAGATTGAGGAATAGAGTTATTCGGGAGTTCTTGGTGAGGTGGAAAGAGTTACCAGTGGAGGATGCTACATGGGAGGGCGAGTCTATATTACAACATCCAGCTCTACAGTTGCTTGGGGACAAGCAATCTCGGGAAGGGAGGATTGTAATGTCCCTCTTTCTCGAATAGTTCGGTCGAAGACCTTTGGCCCGTTTTGTCTACCCGACGGCCAAAGGGTGTTTTCAAGGGTGACTTCGGTTTATTAATTTTATTATATTGTGCTCAAAATAAAGTAAAATATCATTAAAGCACATATAATGAATTAATAGATTGTTTAAGTGACTTTGACTTAGGAAAGTGCATTTAAATAAATTAATAAATTATTTAATGTGCCTTCCTAGGCAAAAAATGCGACTTGCCTTGGGGAAGGGTCAAATAAGCCAAAAATGCGACTTGCTTGGTGAAGGAAATAATTAATTAAAAATTAATTATGCTGATTTGGGAAAAAGTGCGACTTGCATCTTTGGAGGGTTTTTTGGCTATAAGGGAAAAATGCGACTTGGGGAAAAGGTATTCAGATTATTATTATTTTCTCCCGACAGTTAGCTCTGAGCTTTTGCAGACAAAATCCAGGACGGAAACCCTCTGGATTATTCCTCTTCTTGTGGACAGAAAACCCAGGAGCAGTGAGAGAAGTTTCCACTCAGGGATCTTCATTGTTTATACAGGTTATTTATCATTTCAGCAGTTTCAGAAGAAGGAATAAATTGCAGCAGTGAGCATTTATACAACTTCCAGAGTGGGGCGACTTATTCTGCAGTTGATTTATGCAGTGTTTGAGGTATTTTTCATGCTAGATAATTATTGTAATTTCCAGCACTAGTTATATATCAAATTGATTTGGTTTGAATCATTTGAGTGGGTTTTGGACAATCTTTATTATTAATCTATTTGCAGATTTATAATTGTCTTGCTGTAATATTTAGCATCAAAAATCATTATTAAATACACGGCTGAATTGTTTATAAAGAAATCTTCCTATTAAACCCTAGGCGCCTTTTCTCGTATTCACTTGGTTTTGCGGGGTTTGCTTTATTAAATTTATCTATGCGGTTATGGTATGATGTCTATGGATCCTTTTGATGTTATCGGTATTCGGGCAAAAAGGGGTTTGGTATCTTTGATGGGTTTGCAATTGCTTGGGGACAAGCAATTTTGGGGAGGGAGAATTGTAATGTCCCTTTTTCCCACCTAAGAGCGATATTTGGTCTTCTTGCCATTCCTTCTCCGTGGCAAAGAAACAAAAATGGAGGAGAACCTTGAGCACCTTTATGTTATGTTTTTATCTAATATTATATATTTTCTTTAGTGTTTTCCTTGTTTATACAGTCAGCCTTTCCTTTTTGTACTTTGGCGCCAAAAGGAAGATATAAAAGAAGATTAGAGGCACCATTTGCTATCTAGAGTTGGCGCATTTTATCTTATTGGAGCAAAGTAAGCTTGGAGCTGCTTGTTCTTGCATTTGGGGACGAAAACCTCCTTATGCGACTTGCCTAGAAGGACGAAAACCCTTCTAGAGGTTAAGGGAAGGACGAAAACCCTTCTCCTTGGCTTGGGATAGATTCTAGGGGCTGATTTGAAGAGATATTTGTAATTTCCAGCTAGTATTTGATTTATTAAGGGTGGAGCGACCTACCTTGGGTAGGGTTTGGAGCTTTTGGTGAAGTATTTGAGAAATCTGGTTTGATAATCTGATTTGTAATATTTTATAAGGCCGGAATCTGAAGTTTGGTGAATTTAGAGGGTTTCTAGACCCATATTTCATAATTTTCTTGTGGCTGCAATTTCCAGTTCATAATTAATTTCCAGCAGTGAGATCTTCAACATTTCTTTGTGTTTTTGGCTCTTAATATTCCATAAAATATATACATAATTGTGGCGAATTGATTTATGGTGATTTTTGGCATATTTGGTGATAGATAAAGTCGCTGATTTTATATTTACAGTCTGCTGCAATTTAAAAATCAGATCTGCATTTTGTGTGTTTGGTTGAAACCCTTGAAAGGGTCATTACATTATCCAAAATTAAAATAGATTGGAAGTTATTAACTAGAACTGAGTATGCAAAAACAAGTTTGCTAATGCTGTTTTTGAAGGGGAAATAAGTGATGAAAGGTACAAGGTAAGGGACAAACTCATTCTCTACAAAGACCGAGTCTATTTGGTGCTCGAATCAAAGGTGAAAAGTAAAATATTGAGAGTTGCTCATGTTGACCCACTAGCTGGTCACCCAGGTTATTTTAAGGCATAAAAACAAGTGAGGGAAAGATTCTATTGGAAAGGTCTTAAGGGGAAGTGCTCCAATACATTTTAAAATGCCTTACATGTCAACAAAACAAGGCAGAACACACATTTCCAGCAGGTCTCCTACAACCTCTTCTCATTCCCACTCAAAAATGGGAGAGCATTTGTATGACCTTCATCATGAGGCTGCCTATGGTTCAAGGTAAGAGTTGCTTATATGTAGTGGTTGATAGACTCACTAAGTATGCTCATTTTTGTCCACTTCCGGCTAAATATAATGCTCCTATAGTGGTTGATGTGTTTTTCAAAGAGATATTTAGACTTCATGGGCTACCCAAGGATATTGTGAGTGATAGGGACAACAAGTTCATGAGCATGTTTTGGCAAGAGTTGTTTCGATTGGTAGGCACCCAACTCACTCCTAGCACTAGCTACCATCCCCAAACGGATGGGCAAACTGAAATAGTCAATAAGTGGGTGGAAGGTTATCTACAAAACTACATTGATGGGAAACAATTAGCATGGATTAAGTGGCTATACATGGCTGAGTTTTGCTACAACACCACCTTCCACACATCCATTGGTATGTCTCCTTTTAAAGCTTTGTATGGTTATGATGCTCCCTCTTTCATTGATTCGGTTATGCTGATAGTAGAGTGCCTAAGGCTCAAGATTTAATTCAGTGAAGTCAAGATATCTTAAAAGAGCTCAAGGAAAACCTTCTACGTGCCCAAAATCAGCAGAAGTTATATGCAAATCAACATAGAAAAGAGAGGGCATTTGAAGTGGGAGACATGGTATTTTTAAGGTTGCATCCCTATAGGCAATCTTCCATCAAACAAAAGGGTGCAGAAAAGTTGAAACCTCGCTTTTATGGTCCTTATAAGGTAAAGAGAAAGGTGGGAAAGGTTGCATATGAACTTCAACTTCCGGAAAATAGCAAAATACATAATGTTTTTCATGTCTCATGCCTCAAAAGGCACTAGGACAACACCTTACTCCTTCACATGAGTTGCCCCCATTGGATGAGGAGGGAAAGTTGGTTTTAATTCTAGAAGATATCCTAGAAAATTGTGAGAAGAAATTGAGGAATCGAAGTATCAAGGAATACTTGGTTTGTTGGAAGGAATTACCCCTTGAGGATGCTTTATGGGAAAGCGTAAAAATATTGGAACATCCAGAATTGCAATTGCTTGGGGACAAGCAATTTTGGGAAGGAGGACTGTAATGTCCCTTTTTCCCACTTGAGGACTTGAATTTGGACTTCTTGCCATCCCTTTTTCCATGGCAACGAAGTAGAAAAGTTGGAAAAAGGAATTGAGCTTCCTTTACATTCGTTTTCTAATTTTTAATTTTTCTTTTTAGTATGTTTTTTCTTTTAGCGAATTATTTGGGTTTGAATATTTAATGAAGCCAAATAAATATTAAAAAGAACATTGTATGGGTTGGCCTTGTCCTTTTGGGGCTTTGGCGCCAAAGAGAGGATATAAAGGAAGGTTGGAGAGCTCATTTGCATCATCATACATTGGCACATTTTCTCTATTTGGACTTGTGGGGTGGTAGCTCATTGTTCTTCCCTCTATTTTAGAACTCGCGATTAATCGCTTGAGAATCGCGATTAATCGTTTCAGGCAAGCAAAACGATAAACCTTTCTGAAAATCGCGATTCGTGTGTGCCCGATAAAACGACGATTTTTGGCGATTAAAATCATGCAAAATCGTGGAAAATCGCAGCTCAAATCGTGGAAAATCGCTGACGAAATTGTGGGTTAGGTTTTAATGCGAAAAAAGACCAAATCGATTCATTTTTTCTGTTGTTTTCTCTGCTCGTCGCGGTTTTGCTCCAGCGACTCGTATTTCCTCCATTCGCAAGCTTATGACGTGATTTCGTGGGCATTTAACCTCATTTCGTGGCATTGGACGTGATTGCGTGGGCATTCCAGGTGGTTTCAAGTTAATCCGAGGTGGTTTCGACTGCATTTGAAGTGGTATTTGCCAAGATCGTGGCCCTAGCAGCGTGCAGGTAAACCGATACTAACTACAGTATTTTTTTTTTTAATATCTTTAATAAAAACCGTAAACTATAAGTTTATAACTACAGTATAGGTTTATAACTATAAGTTTAATAAGTTTAATAAGTTCGATAGGTTTAATACTAACTACAGTATAGGTTTATAACTATAAGTTTAATAATTATATTACATAATTATATTTATAAGTTTAATAATTAATTATTATATTACATAATAGTAATACCGAATACCTATAGTTATATAGTCTATAGTTATACTTGTAGCTTTACAATATGAATAAAATATTAATATATTACAGTCTTGTATATATTTAATATTTAATATATTAATTAGTTTTGTTAGTTTTAACTTTTGTATATATTTAATATATTACAATTTACAGTATATATTTAATAGTTAATTGTTATAGTATATAGTTATACAATATACTATATTAGTGTATAGTTATACATTTATATAAAATAAGTTATAACAATTAATTTTATACATATTACAATCTTTAAAAGTTTAATGTGACTGTGAGCACTCAGCATACAGTGTATAAGTTATAACTTATACACTATATGCTGAGTGCTCACTAACTATAAATTTAATTTTATACATTTTGAATTTGTATAACTATATATTGTACACTATTATAAATTTATAGTTAACTGAACAATATATATTATATACTATACAGTGATACACTATAAATTTATAATAGTATACTTTATAACGATTTTAAAAATATTATATGAAGTTATCATAATATAATAGTAATAAATTAATAATACAATATACTATATAAAAAATGAGAATCATATGTCTTCAATATAGCTTTGTTGTAATGTTTTCTTCATGCAATAACAATATTATTCTTAATTTCGTCATACAATTTAATTTCTCTAAGGCTTGTAAATCTAAGACAATTGTTTTTGTTTTGTTTTGTAGAATGGCATCGGGATCCGGTTCAGGTTCAGCTACTCGTAGTAAGCCTAAATCAAATGACCCCTCTTGGAAGCATTGTGAACCAACAGAAGACAATTGTGTTGTATGCAATTATTGTGGCATGAAGATGAATGGAGGTGTTTATCACCTTAAGTTCCACATTGCACGGATACCAGGGAATGAAGTGACAGTGTGCAATCAAGCACCGCCTGAGGCTCAACGAGAGTTGTCTGCTTACCTTGCAGCTTATGCAGAGAAAAAAAGAAAAAAAAGAGGAAAGCTGATGCACTTGCAGCCCTAGCAAATAGGAGGGCAGCGAGGGAAGATTTTGACATTGGGGCATCTTCTATTGCCCCAACTCCACGAGGTCAAACACTGGGACGGGGTTCATCCACTGATAGTAGTTCAACGATGTTTTTTGTTCCTCAAAGTACTCTTAGTTCACAACCTTCACTCGAAGGTACTGCTTGGAATAAAGAAATGCACAATGAAGCAAAAATAGCTACAACAAACTTTTGGTACTACAACAACATTCCTTTTAATGTGGCAAAAAGTCCATATTGGGAGAATTTGGTCACTGCATTGATTGTTGGGAAGGGGTTCAAGGCTCCTACTCCCCATGATTTGAGTGGCTCATTGTTGGAGGATTCTGTCACACATACCAAAACTCTTGTAGAAGAGCAAAAAAAGGTGTGGCAAAAAAAAAGATGCACCATTTTGTCTGATGGGTGGACAGATGGGAAAAACTACACATTGATTAACTTCCTAGTGGCATCAAGTGGGCAGTTGGTCTTCTTGAAATCAATTGATGCCTCCCACCAAGTGAAAATTGCAAGCACTTTGTGTGATATGTTAGATGAGGTGGTGAAAGAGGTGGGCATGGAGAATGTCGTCCAAGTTGTGACAGACAATGCGGCGGCATATGTAGCAGACAGGGAGACTTCTTGAGGAGAGGCACCCTACACTTTTTTGGACCCCTTGTGTAGCCCATTGTTTGGATCTCTTATTGGAGGACATAGGAAAACTCTCATGGGTGAAAAATGTGGTTGAAGACGCAAGAAATATTACAAAATTCATCTACAATCACACTTGGGTGTTAAACTTGATGAGAGAGCACACCAATGGAAAGGAGCTTGTGCGATCAGGGGTCACACGATTTGCCACAAACTTCATTACGTTGCAGAGCATTGCAACCTCATTAACATCCCTTAAGTAGATGTTTGTGAGCACGCGGTGGTTGGAGTCTCCCTATGCTAAGAAGACCGAAGGGGAAAGGGTCGTGAAGACCATTTTTGATGATATGTTTACGAAGAAAATGGAAGAAATCATGAAGGTAATCTAAACTTGAATATTTGTTTATTTATCATTTGTTATATAATTTTTTATTAATTTTGATTTTAAATATATATGTTATTTTGTTTTAGGTGTCAGAGCCTTTGGTTTGAGTTCTACGGATGGTGGATGGGGAGAAAAACCCAATGGGTTATTTGTATGAGGCTATGGATGTGGCCAAGGAGGCCATAGCCAAATATTATGGGCACAATCAACGAAAATATGAACCCATTTGGCGCATAATTGATCGGAGATGGAACAAGACACTCCATCGACATATACATGCTGACGGCGTCTATCTAAACCTAAAGTTTTCTATTCCCCATCATTTAAGGTGATGAGGAGGTTATGGATGGCCTTAATACATGCATAGAGAGGATGGTATCTGGCGAAGATATTAGAGATGCAATTCTTTGATTGAGCTGATTTACAAGGCTGCAGAGAAAGGAGGCTCTTTTCTTCGGCTCTATGTGTGAAAAGAAGAAACACTTCTCAGCCAAGTAAAAACAAATTGAGTCATTTGTATTTAGTCTCATTACACAAGAACTATAAACTAGAAGTCTAGAATTTTTTTATTTATTCAAGCCTAGTTAACTTACAAAATTATAAATGTCTTATTTGTAGATTTGTGGTGGGAAGATTATGGTGCAAAAACACCAAATCTTCAAAAGCTAGCCATCCGCATTTTGTGTCAGCCATGCAGTGCTTCTGGATGCGAACGTAATTGGAGCATGTTCGAAGTTGTTCACACAAAAGCGCACAACAGGTTGACAACACAACGCCTCAATGACCTTGTCTTCGTGCGATACAATCTTCGTCTTCGTGTGAGACAAGTGGAGGGGGCACAGAGTTATGATGCAATTGACTTGGTTGACATTGATCCATATGATGACTGGATTGTTGAGCCTGATGATGCGGAGCCTATGTTTATTGCAGAGGAGATAACAACTTTGGAGAGGGAGACTGAAGAAGCAATACCATCAGGGACATTAGAAGTTGGTGATGATCCAAATGATATGTTTGTAGATGACAATGTTGGTGTTGCAGAGGAGGAATATTTACCTTCCACTTCCATGAGGCAACCGCAAGTGCAACAGACTTATTTTAGGTGTGCTTGATGAAATAGAATATTACTCATATTTGATAGTGATACTTCAAAAGTCACATGTGACATGAATCTATGAGCATTTTTGTTTGCAAACTTTGTACTCTCTTTTTTTAATCAAAACTTAATAGAAAATATGCATATGGGCCTATGGCATTCTATAGAGTCACTTCTCGCATCATTTAACATTGTTTTTACATTTAATTTAAGTATATTTTATGAATTTAAATGTTTTTAAAAGTAGCGATAAAGTTGTCGATTAATGCCGATAAATTGCCGATTCCGATTTCCGATTCAAAATTTCTGCCGATTAATCATCCATAACGATTTTTTCAACTATGGTTCTTCCACTCTTGAACAACAATCCAAGTTTGCGGCATCTTTCTAGAAGGGACGAGAACCCCTTCTAGTGGTTGGTTGGGGATGGAAACCCTCCTTCCTTGTTGGCTTGAAGATATATTTCAGATTTGAGAGGAAAGAAGACATAATCATATTTTATATGCTTTGTTGAGCCTCTCCCTTGTGGAGCGACTTGCATTGGTGAAGGGTTTGGTGCCATCTAGGGCACGAAAATCTGATTTGAGTTCATATTTGTCTTCCTCATAATTTATAAAGCCGGAATCTACTATTTGTTGTTGAGTTTGGGGTTTCTAAACCCTCTTTTCATAATTATTTTGGAGCTGAACTTCTGCTGGTTTTATTTATTTTTCAACTAAGCATATGCATGTTTTTGGAGTTGAAAATAGTTCTAAAATATCTCTAAAAGGTTTATAGAAAGTGTGGATGCATTGTTGGATGGTATTTTGGTGAAATTGTGAGCTTTTCATATTGTTGTTCCTAATCAGTTCACTGTCCTAATCTGAGTTTATTTTTCAGTTTGCTGGTTTTAAAAATCAGATTTGACATCTTTGGGATTTGTGCTAATTTCCTAAATTTCAGTTTCAGCCCTTAAAAGGGATATTTCATGAATCTATATTTTCTCTTTTGAAAATTATAGCACTGAACTCACATTTTCAGCCTTCGAGGACGAAAACCTTCATTGGATCCTATTGATGATGAAACCCCTATAATGTCCCCTTTTCCGGGACATTAATTAAATAAAATATTGAAGAGCTTTAATCCACCTTTCCCATGGATTAAAAGATAAAAAATTGGGAAAATGTTATAACTCCTTTTATTTTTATTCAAATAATAAAAAAGGGAAATTAATGTTCTATTTGGAGTTTGACTTTTTAGGAAAGAAGACTATTTTTAAAAGTAACTCTCCTACATGAAGATTTGCGCCAAAAAGAGGAGGGAAACTTGGAGATTTCAAAAGTGAAGATATAAAAGAAGATGAGGGCAACCTCTTAAAGACATGCTATTGATTATATTCAATTTATCTTCATGCTTGAAGAGGGATGTATGCCCATGAGTTCTCATAACAAAGTTGTTTGATCAACACCACCATATTTTGGAGAGTGTGAAGCCTTCTTGAGTGTTTTTATCATTTATGCATGATAAATCCTCCTAAAGCTTGGCGAATTGGTTTAGAGGTTGGCGTATTTATTTAGAGGGAAAATCTGCATGTTTCTTGCTTATTTTAGAAGTGATCTTTGAAGGGTTTGAACTATTTTGCTACTATTGATCACTGTTGTGTTTTTCCTAGCTATATGTGACTTGATTTGGAGGTTATTTTGGTATATTTTGATGGTAAATGAGCTAGATCTGAAATATGGTTTATGTTAGCATTTATTTCAGAGCAAGGGGAATTTATTTGGTGTGTTTGGAAGCTAGAGAAGTGCTGGCATGATTTAAATCATTTTTTCCTAACCCTAGTGACTAGATCTGAAATTTCTGGGCATGTTTTGGAAGTTTTCATGATCAGAAAAATCTGATTGTTAGTGCATTGGAAAGGTCTAAAAATCTAGTTTATGATGCACTTTGTTTCAAGTGAAAATAAGAAGTATTGATTAAGTTATGGATTTTGAAGTTTCAGTGTCTGTAAGCTCTTTTAATTTAATATCTGCTGTTATAAAAATCAGAAATAGAAAATATTTGGAATCAATTGATTCTCCCATCTCACCCATCACCTTGGCTATTTCAACCTCATTTTGGGTTGTAATTAACTTATCAAGGATGCTTTGGGAATGGGAAAATCTCCAAATCCCAATGGAGATAAGATAAGATAAGATAATGTTATTAATGTCCAACACATGACCACAAAAGTAGGTCAATGGGACTGCAGAGTACAAAGCAAACAAACCTAGCGAGAGGACCCAAATGGGTCACCCGAAATACAATGAGAGAAGGAGAGGAGGAGAAGGAAACAACAGAGGCCGAGAGACTAGAAATGAAGAAGAGAGAGATGACTGTGTGGGGAGGGAGTGGAAGAAGGAGCAACATCCCCAACAACATCACCTAACACTCAAGGCCGGATGAGAGTAACTCGCAGTGCGCCGACGACAAGAAGCGGAGACTGTGGAATGCCTAGGGAGCCGGCGTTCGGAAGGAAGGTGGTGCCTCAGAGTAGGCCGGTGGATCGTTGTCTATGTGGAGGTGCCCTGGGACATGCTTGAGATATGGAGCCTCGGGAGGAAGGAATGGAGTCACGAGACTTGGCTGCACTCTAGACTAGGGGTCCGACACGCACGTAAGCCAAATGCTTTGCTTAGCCCTCTCACGGGGCAAAGCAACGGGAAGAAGGAAGTGATCAGTCTAGTAGCCATCCGCCAGGGGGGATGGAGGAGCCTGTCCCAGTACGATGGTCTCCTGAAGGTCGAGAGCAAGACATCTCTGATCATAGTATCTAAAGAAAGTTGTGAAGGAAGGAAGCTTGCGGAACAGGCAATGGAATCGCCCACGAATCTCATAGTAAACAGGACATCTGAAAATGAAGTGTTCTTCGGTTTCAACCTCCTGGAGAGAGCAAAGTAGGCAAGTCCGCTCCGAGCGGTCTAAGTGGTGGTCAGTCTCAATACGGAGTCGATGTGAGCCCACTCGAAACTGACCCAGAGAGATACGAAGGACCTGCAACCAATGCCGGGAAATGTACATGGGTCTGAGGATGACCCCATCACGGATCTCGAGAAAGTGTGCCGCATAGAATGACATCTTCGGACGCAACCCCTCCGGGGTTGGTCCATGTGTGCTGGATGAACTGTCTGTAGATATCATCACGGATAATCCTATGAAGATCATGTTGGTTCGTGCTTAGTGGGCGGGGGCATCCAAAGAATAGTCAAGGGGGAGATGGTCCATCTGGATGCCGATGGACTCGAAGAGGCGTGAAACGCAGGCATACCAGCAGCGAGAATGTCTACTGTGATCTCGAGGAAGCAATAGCTTCAGAGGAGCATTAGGCAAGATAAGTGTACTGTCCTTGTCAACATAAGAACTAGAATACCCTTGAATACGGTGCAACAACAACACAAGGCTGAAGATAGTCTCCAATTGAAAAGGGCGACCCCCAAACTTAGCGAGGATAATGTTGTGAGGAAGATTCTTTGCACCGATAATGCGTCCGAGCATGAGGATCCGAACGCACTGATAAGCACTTGATAGTGGCCCATCACGAGTCCAAAAGAGAGGGACCCCAAACTTCCGAACCATACAGAACCGTGGGCCTAATCAAGGAATCGAGAGAGGGACATCTTGGAGGGAATGTCCTGAAAGTGGTGGCAGAAACACTGTCTCTCAAGAATCGCCAAAGAACCATAGCCCTTATTAACCCGGGGTTGGAGAGCAGGACGAAGGCTAAAACGAGGCCCAGAGAAAAGAATCCCCAAGTAGGTATACGAGCAGTGATCTCAACCTCCACACCCTTAAAGAAGAAGAAGTGGAGTCGAAGTCTTCAAACAATTGAAAACCAAAACTTTGGTTTTCCCAAGATTCACAATCAGCTGTCGATGATCACAGAAAAGGGCTAAGGCATCCAAGCTGCCTTTGGAGACCCTCAGCAGAAGAAGCAAGGAGAACTACGTCATCTGCAAAGAGGAGGATGTTAATCAAAACACAGTGCGAAGGCACCCATCACCTTCCTCGTATGTAAAGAGAGCTCACATAGTGGGGAAAGGGACTCTACACTGAGCCCCCTCCCAATTTCTTCAAGGGCACTTTCCTTCCTAAGGAAACCCATAGTGAGGTGGAGAAGCGATCAATGGTGGAGGCCATTGAATCCTACAACATTGAGTATGGTACTTTGCATCCGGCCACTAGAGCCATATTAACCTTTGATGAGTTTTGTGTATTGAGGATGGGCAACAAGGCCAAGAAGGCCAATAAGCAACCCCATAAGGATGTTCAACAAAGATTGGGAAAAGTCTCACTCCCAAGCTTTGATGGATCTAGCAAGATCCCGGTTAGAGCATGGTTACAAAATATGGAGACCTATTTCTCCCTTAACCCCATGCATGAAGAAGAGGCCCTTAAGTTTGTTACTCTTCACTTAGAGGGTATGGCACATGAATGGTGGTTCAATGGGATGCACACACAAGGGCATGATTCGATCCACACTATGGAAGAGTTTAGCCAAAGGATTATGGAGAGATTTGATAGGAAAGATCCGGAGTTACACTTCCGTGAATTAGCACAACTCAAGCAAGTTCACAATGTTGAGGAGTATGTGGTGGATTTCCAAAGAGTTGTAGTCATGGTAATGGATGTTAGTGAGAAGAGATTTGTAGTCCTCTTCATGGAGGGCCTGGTTGAGCCTTTGAAGGGCTTGATAAGAGCATTTAATCCGATCTGAAATGTGCAGCTTATAGAGATAATTTGGGACCAAGAGGACAGTGTACTAAAGCCACTCATTTGCTGTCCAAAAGTGGAATTCAAGGACAGCCAAGGTCTGATTTGCAAAAACCCACGCAAGCACAAGGGGGACAACCCCTTGGGTCATCAAAAGAGGCCTCAAAAAGGTCAAATCAGCCCCATGTGCCGCCATATAGGAATCAGCCCCAGAACAACATGCAAAAAGACATAAGGGATGAGTTGAGAAGGAAAGGTTTGTGCTTTGATTGCAAGACTCCTTGGACAAGAGGCCACAATTGTAAGGGTAAGGGTCAAATTCATTTTATTGAGGTTGTTGATTCAAATTTTGAAATCGATTCAGATTTTAGTGATACTAATGATGTGGTTGATGAGGTTGTTGATGAGCATGCACATGAGGAAGAAGGAAAAGAAATAGGAGGCACACTTGCTTCTCTTTCCGGCACTCCCAAATATCTTCCTTTCCGAGTGGAAGGTATGCTACACAAACACGGGGTGATCATCTTAATCGATAGTGGGGTAACTCACAATTTCATTAATGAGAAGTTGGTAACAAGGTTTGATTTGCATGTTGAAGATTTCCAAGGATTTAATGTCACCATAGCGGATGGATTTGTTTTGCCCTGCCCTAGAAGAATCCCCAAGCTTTCCATTTCCATAGGTGATTATGAGCTTCGTGATGATTTTTATATGATTGACATGGAGGATATGAATCTTGTATTAGGAGTGCAATGGTTGCATTCATTGGGGGACTTCACCCTCAATTATAAAAACTTGCTGCTCAAGTTCAAGGAGGGAGGTAAAAGTATCATTTTCCAGGGTATGACAAGGGGGACACCCCAACCTAACTCCATTCTTCATGATCATTCACAAAAGGGGGTAAAAATCTGTTCTGTCTTTTGTAACAGCTGATTGGAAGGATTTGATTGCTCTAGAATATGCAAAAAATCAGTTTTCTAATGATTTGCTTGAAGGAATAATTATCGATGGACGGTACAAGATAGTGGATGGCCTCATTCTTTACAAAGGAAGGGTGTATTTGGCTCCAAATTCAGAGGTAAAGAATCTGATTTTAAAATCAGCACATGCTACTCCTTTGAGTGGACACCAAGGGTACTTCAAAACCTACAAAGTGGTAAGAGAGGTTTGTTTGGAAAGGCATGAAAAGGGATATTCTCAAGCATGTTAGGGAGTGTATTGTTTGCCAAATAAGTAAGAGTGAACACACACTTCCAGCTGGTCTTTTGCAGCCCCTTCCTATTCCATCCCATAAATGGGAAAGCATATCCATGGATTTCATCATTGGGTTACCAATAGTGCAAGGTAAGAGTTACTAATATGTGGTTGTGGATAGGCTCACTAAATATGCACATTTTTATTCACTTCCTACTAATTTTGATGCCACTGTGATTGCTGATTTATTCTTTAGAGAAGTATTTAGATTACATGGATTGCCAAAAAATATTGTGAGTGACAGGGACAACAGATTTATGAGTCATTTTTGACAAAAATTATTCCGTCTAACTGGGACGGATCTCACACCAAGTTTTGGCTATCACCCACAAACTGATGGGAAAACTGAAATTGTGAATAAGTGGGTTGAAGGGTACTTGAGGATCTATGTTTCAGGGCAGCAGTTTGCATGGATCAAATGGCTACACATGGCTGAGTTTTGTTACAACACCACACATCATATGTCCATAGGTATGACCCCTTTTAAGGCACTTTATGGTTATGATGCTAATTATTTCATGGATTTGGTTATGACAGATAGTAGAGTGCATAGTGCTTAAGATTTAGTGCGGTAAAATGTTGACCTCATGAAATCACTCAAGGAAAACTTGCATCAAGCACAAAATAGGAAGAAGTTGTATGCGGACCAGCATAGAAATGAGAGATCTTTTGAGGTGGGTGATTGGGTGTTCCTTAGATTGTAGCCCTATAGGCAATCTACACTCAAACAAAGTGGTAAGGAAAAGTTAAAGCCTAGTTTCTATGGGCCTTAGAAGATCATAAGGAAAATTAGTAAGATGGCTTAGGAGTTAGATCTTACGGAAAATGGTAGGATCCACAATGTATTTCATGTTTCCATTGCATTAAGAAGGTTCTTGGACAACATGTTACTCCTTTATTAGGAGAAGCGGGAAGGTTGGTCTTAATTTTGGAATCTATTATTAATACACGTGAAAGAAACTTAAGGAGGCGTAGTATCAAGTAATATTTGGTGATTTGGAAGGACTTGTCACTAAAAGATACTACATGGGAAAGTGATTCAGTTTTGAAACACCCAAATTTTCAATTGCTTGAGGACAAACAATCTTGGGAAGGGAGGATTGTAATGTCCCCTTTTCGGGACATTAATTAAATAAAATATTGAAGACCTTTAATCCACCTTTCCCATGGATTAAAGGATTAAAAATGGGAAAATGTCATAACTCCTTTATTTTTAAATTAAATATTAATTCTCCTCTTATATTTTTATTTCAAATAATAAAAAGGGAAATTAATGTTCTATTTGGAGTTTGACTTTTCAGGAAAGAAGACTATTTTTAAAAGTAACTCTCCTACATGAAGATTTGTGCCAAAAAGAGGAGGGAAACTTGGGGATTTCAAAAGTGAAGATATAAAAGAAGATGAGGGCAACCTCTTGAAGACATGTTGCTGATTATATTCAATTTATCTTCATGCTTGAAGAGGGATGTATGCCCATGAGTTCTCATAACAAAGGTGTTTGATCAACACCACCATATTTTGGAGAGTGTGAAGCCTTCTTGAGTGTTTTTATGCATGATAAATCCTCCTAAAGCTTGGCGAATTGATCTAGAGGTTGGCGCATTTATTTAGAGGGCAAATCTGCATGTTTCTTGCTTATTTTAGAAGTGATCTTTGAAGGGTTTGAGCTATTTTGCTACTGCTGTTCACTGTTGTGTTTTTCCTAGCTATGGCGACTTGATTTGGAGATTATTTTGGTATGTTTTGATGGTAAATGAGCTAGATCTGAAATCTGGTTTATGTTAGCATTTATTTCAGAGCAAGAGGAGTTTATTTGGTGTGTTTGGAAGCTAGAAAAGTGCTGGAATAATTTAAATCATTTTTCCTAACCCTAAGCGACTAGATCTAGAATTTTTGGGCCTGTTTTGGAAGGGTTTTCATGATCAGAAAAATTTGATTGTTAGTGCATCGAAAGGTCTAAAAATCTAGTTTATGATGCACTTTGTTTCAAGTAAAAAGATGAAGTATTGATTAAGTTACGGATTTTTGAAGTTTCAATTGTCTGCAAGCTCTTTTAATTTAATATCTGCTGTTATAAAAATCAGAAATAGAAAAGATTTGAATTCCAATTGATTCTCCCATCTCACCCATCACCTTGGCTACTTCCAACCCCATTTTGGGTTGTAATTAGCTAACATTGGGTTATTTGAGGTTGAATCAAAAGGATCTAATCCTTCTTGATTTGATTTGTGTTGAAGTTTGTTGAAATTCCCATTCGTATTAAAAGGGGACATCATAACCCCTCAATAGTCACAACACTTGAGGACAAAAACCCTCATTTGTTGCTTCGGTGGCTTCATCGGAGAGTCACAAGTGAGCTTCATATTTAGAATTGCATAATAAGTGTTTTCATCTGTATTAGGGCACAATATCCAGCTAAGGCACACTTTTTGGGGCTGTCATACCCATTTCCAACTTGGGTGACCCCTTTAGGGATATCGAGACAACATTTTGGTGGTTTTCTATGGATGGAAAAATCTGAACTTAATTTTGTTTGATAGCTGCCATTTTTGTGGTCATTTTGAGCTATCATTTGCATTGTAACTCCAAGTATTTTAAAAGATATAAATTTTTGAAGTTTCAGTTATTTGTGGCCAATAATTAATTCCAAAATTCTGTACTTTGATGTTGAAGCACATATTTTGCATTATTTCATCAAGGGTTTCAATTTGTTGATATATTTATGAAGATTTGTGTGAGAAATACAAAAATCTGAATTTCACCTAGGTCACCTAGGGTTTTGGGGACCAAAAATAGGTCATTAACCCTCTTTGGCTCTAATTTCTATGTGGCTATCATAAAATTCAGGTTTTTGCATGTTGCTGTCATAAATTCCAGCAATGTTCCATTAGGGTTTTGGGAAAATCCAAATTCCTCAAATTTGAGCCCGAAAGGGACATTACAATTACCATGTTCAAGAATAATTGAAGAGCTATTGTTGCTCTCTCTTGTTTCCATTGATTTTCTGAATGGTGCTATTGTTTCCATTCCCATTTCCATTTCCATTTCCATTGCATGTTCAATTATAGTTTATAAGTTAATTTGAAGAGATAAGTCTTCTCTTTGGTTTGTAGGTTCCTCAGTGCCACTCCTAGGATAGGCACAAATAACTCTCAATTGTTCCTTTGAAATTAGAAAGCTTTTCAAAAGATCAAATATCTACCCTACTCACATCCCCAAGTTCTACAGTTTTCGGCCTCAATCCTTTGGAATTTGCTCGCTGTATGTCACAATCAAGTGACCCAGGTATGATAAATTTGTCAATCAGGACACTGACCATTTTCCGCTGAAGCAAAGCTATTCACGACAAAATCTAGCTGTTCTTTGAGCATCGATCCATTCCTGAGAATATAGAAGAGGTGTTCTTTAGATCAAAAGACCACCCAGTTTCTAGGAAGTGTCCTAGTGCTATGGATATTAAACCAATCATATCTTCACTTGCATTCAAGAAGCATGTGTTGGTAATAAGCATCTCTAGATCCTCCAAAACCATGAACATGAAAATGTGTACAAGTAACAGGGATTTTCACAATAGATTTGACAGTGAATATGAAGAGCCCACAAGGGCATGGGCCTTTCATCCCCTTCACTAGGGACTTCTTGAAGCTTTCCTTTGTTATTGACTGAAGTGTTCTGCTATTTACTATTACTAGCAAGATTTCCACTTTTAGTGTTGCTAGTTTACCTTGAGTTTTTTTGTGGCTCTCCCAAAGGGTCAAACTATATTATAAGTCTCCTTTTATGTTCAATTAATCTACTTCTTAACTCATAGATGTGCTCATACACGATGTATTAGATGGTATTCCAATTTGGACTATCATCTACTAAAGTCTTTTTGATTCCCACGAAGTTTTGGCTATCTGATAAAGATCAATGCACTAGTAAAACCTTTGTTGCTCCTTTTGTAATACTTATCATTAGTAATATAATTAGTTTTCTTTTGATGATTAAATAATTATCCACCAAACATGTTCATGACCATACACATAAACTTGTGGCAACGACCAAGGTCAATAATGGAAGGAACACACCCGAACATTATTCCTAGACTAAGTAGGTTTGTACTTACAGCTTCCAAGGCTAAGGTCATGCTTTCTTGTTTGTGATGATATACGAAAGATTCTTGTCAGCTTCAACATGTAGGTATAGGTTCCAATCCATTACAGTTGGTCATCTTATTTACTATTATCTAGATAGAAATACATATTCATATTCTTATTTTTTCTTTATTTCTTTATTCGAAACATAAAATAATTTAGCATTTGCATTCAGACCTTATGATTATACCATTACTAAATAAATATGTTCATGAATGACTTTTTCAAATATTTTCCTCTTATGGCCTAAGCTACTTTAACAAGAGTCAAGGAAAACCTATTCCTTTATAGATTACTTAAGGTGGGCTACAAATTAGGGTATTTTGACTAGGCACACCTTGGGAAGGTACTAACTATTATGCTTCAGCATATGATCTGTTGTTGCCCAGCCTCTTCATCTTGAGAATGTCTTCAAGCCCAGTTTTCCTTCCTCTCAGCAGCTCGTTCTCCCATAGACATGATCACACGTTGTCTTGGCCCTTTAATGGTGATCAATGAGTAAGTTGTTCTATCACGGGTCTCCAAATTTTGTCTCCATTGACTCCAATCGAGTTGTTTCATTGACGGGCCCTTCACATGGTCATTTGTCATTTGTTATTTGTGATTGTACGACATAGCCTATATTTTCCAACCTGTCTAAGGTTTATGAGTTTTGGGTTAACTCACACTGGTCAGGCATCTGTTGTTTGTTACTTTTTCAGCTCTTGGAGTTCATTTTAACACTGCCACTTACCCTGCAACTAGCTGTAGTTTGAGTTCCTTGATCTTCTTTGGCCACTTTTACTTACAGTTTCACAGCTTTTCTATTTAGCATTGGTCTGGTCAGCAATTTTGTTAGTATGCTCTTCATGTATTATGCCAGTATTAATAGGTGTGATTGACAAATTTCATTTCTTGTTTTGTTTCTAGAGCCAATCATTGGTCTTGTATACCGATAGTTTCTATCATGATTTCTATAATATTGTTCGGCTATTTCCCAGCAGAAATATAATTTTGAGATTTATGGTGCTTGATCTGGAAACCTACGGTCTAGGTGATATATAACAGTCACTTAACATTTCAGTCATGCTCGCCTATGACGTCTGACATTGTATATTGGCTGTGCAATGCATTTTATAACATACATCATAGCTTGTACATTCCCCCTTTACAACCATAAAAGAATAGCATTGATAAAAATCTAAAAATAACAATGTACTATGAAATTAGCTTCAAGATCAATAAAAATGTGTTTCTATCTATCGTGGGTTTTACTTTAACAACTTAGTTCATGAACCATAACTAAGAAGTTTCTGCAGCAAGTAAGTGTAAAAATTGCTTAAGAAAGGAAAAGAATGAAAGAAGAAGGAAATTCAAGGAATTACAGAGAGAAGTAAGGAAGATGTGCATCCAATTAGTAGATCGCAGAGCTAATCACATGCACATAGTAAGAAACTCAAATAGATTTGAACACACGTAATTATAAAACAAAGGCAGCTCTAGATCTAGATCTAAAATAACACAAAGTTTATTAAAGATCTAAGATTTAAAGCAAGAAACACAAGACGCCGTGACACAAAGTTCTCCTAAACCCGCTTCTTTGTATTCCTCTCGCAACAAGTGGCTCTCGTGGGTTCAAAGACAAAGTCTAGAACACAAGATTGCTTCTTACAAATTCTCGATCGATGATTAACCCGTAGGTTCTTCTCCTACTTATAGAATGTAGGAGGGAAAGTACAAATAAGACTCAAACCGAACTAAAGTATGAACAACAAGTAAAGATGACATTTGGCAATCATCCTCAACTAACTTCTTCTTAAGTGACACATGTATCACTTAACTAATGTAAAGGTTCCACATGACTTCGAGTAATGGTCAAAACCAATAACTTAGAAGTTTACAATTCCATCCGGAACATAGAAAATAAGAAGAAAGAAATAGAAGAAGTCATGCCACCTGTAACATCTACATCTTCTTCTTGTTCTCGATATCCGATATACTTGTCGAACATATAGTTCAAAGATCTTTCCATCCTGCTTTTAGCCATCGCTTCCTTTTCTCGTCCCGACCGCAGCAATCCTTCATTCAACACTTTGCCGCATGCTTCCACTTCTTCCAAACTTGGCCCAAATCTCGCAATGTCTCGTCGCAGTGTCACAAATTCTACCGATAGAGTTCATCGTGAAAGGCTCTTGGTGGCTTTATCAATCCTCTTTCGCACCATCAAGAGAACCCTCCAGAGAATCATGCACCTCGTTAGAAACAATCCGCCGCACGTATGAAGTAATACCTCCATCCACTCTTTCCTCTGAAAGAAATAACACTATCCGGCAAAACTGATGTCTCGCTCTCAAGTGCCTCGCATCCTCTTCAAGAAAACTCGCAGATCTCCAAACGGAAAGATACCGCAAACTCTACCGCTTCCCCTTCTCGACCGATCCATCCGCACAATTTGCTCGCAACCAATACATCTCCCAGCCTTGTCGATCTCGGCCAAAACACTCAAAGTTACTCTCTCGCAATCGTATTTATTCCTTTTATGCTTTCTATCGGGCCTTGCTTTAGTTGATTTTTCGCATCGCTCATAACCTTTAAAGCGGGTCGGCACTTCCCAAGTCAGCATGTGTTTCGATTTAATAATCGATCCTTCCATTCGCCAATAGCCTTTACTGATTGCCAGATCTTCCATTTCCCGCATAAGATGATCACTCACCGCTACTGAAATGGGTCGAACGGAAGGTTTAGCAACCTTGGCTATGATCTCACATAATTGAGATATTTGCTTTCGCAGCCTCTTCTTTCTCCGCTTTTCACTGCAAGCCTAAGGAACAAAGCATCCAAAGAACGCCTCGCGTGTCCCGCTTCAATCCTTCAAAGGGTAGCTTGACCGAGTGGTATTTTGGTCACCGTCACATCTTCTCGCCGTGAGTTCCTCTTCTACCTTTCCTTCCGCCGGATTAATATCTCAAAGAAACTTCTCTCCCGAATCCTCGATGATCAACCTAGAAGTCGCTTTAGCAACTTTAGGCCTTCTGTCTCTTCTCGCCGATCCTCAAGTAGCTGCAAGTCATGTTCCTCTAAGTTCATCTCTATTCTTGCTTCCGAACCAACCGCAAAGCTAACCATTCCGAGAAATTACTTCTGAGAATGAGAAGTCAGCGAGTGCGCTACTATTTCCCGCTCCGCATCCTCTCCATCGTAAAGTGCCACAAGATTATCATGGCTGCCATCCTCTCAAACATCCAAGGACAAAGCTCTTTTCGAACTCCGTCATCTCGCAGCCTTCAACATCTCCTCTCGAACGGGTGCCGAACGAAGCGGTCATGAGAGAAGATGAACGTTGCTGGTTTCAATGAAGGCATGGAAACATCCTGCTGCTGTGGTGCAATAGTTGGTGATCCACTAGGTACTGGAGAAGTCGGAGTCAAAGCTATGGTCGTAGAAGTGGTCTCCTCTTTCTCTTGAGATCTTCTCGCGACTTTCAACTTCTGACCTTTCACGCTCTCTCCTTCATGCTTTCGCTGAGGGAATCTCCCGCGCCGAAGTTGCCCGTGATTTGATTCATCAATACTTCATCAAGGCAAGATCCCTTCGCAAGAACCAGCTCAAGTACTCACCAACACAGCCTCCGGATCTTTCTTCTATTGCCAGAAACCGCCATCGCTATCCCGTAGAGAGCTTTATCTCCTCCCATTGATGGTAAGTGTCAAGTACCACGCTCCCATCATCTTTAAGATCCGCAGTATCCGCGCTAGTCCAAAGTCAAATACTTGCTTTGGCCGACACCGCTGAAATCTTTCTTTTCGACCTCGTACTCACTTTCGCACTTCATCCGTAAATCTTCTAACGAAGGTACATGTGCGTACTCTCGGGAGATTGTCTTCCGGCTATTCCAAATGGATCAAAATTAAGCCGCAGGAAGAACTCGCTCATACTGACAACATTCAGGCTTCCATTCTTCGAGCTCGTGAATGCCGATGCAATCGTAATATCCACAGCTGAGGGAAGTAGCCCGTAGACTTGTGCCGCTTCGATCAAGGTCGTAACTCCACAAGTTGCTCGCTTAGCTCCATGGCAATCAATCTGCCACTCGGGTACTCGCATCTTTGCTGTTCACCCGAAAAGCTCGTAACCCCGAGGTATGTGAAATCTCGCAAACCGGATGAATATATCGCCAATCTGACACCGCTTCCCATGCTTCCTCGCTTACTCGTGAGTCTTCAAGTCTTTGTCTAACCCGCAGATGAAATCGTAGAAGAAACCATCGCTGATCACTTTAAGTCCTTCTCGCACGCAGTGCAAAGAAGTCGGGCAAGACTCAAAATGGGATCCCCGAAAGAATACCACATCTATCCACTTGGAAAAGACACCCTCGTGAAGTCGCAAAGATATACCAAGTATGAAGTCATCTTCAAGTCAAGGTACGCTTTACGCCCGCAGCTTGCTCACCGATGTTCAGCCGCTAATAATTTCGACTAATCGATTATAGAATCAACCTTGTTGATTTCAATGGTCCCGATGAAAGCATACATCCATGTCCGAAAGTGTAGGCATTCGCTTCACCATTCAACCCGCATAGCAATTTGACAATATCATCCGCCTCCCGCACCAAATTGGATCGTGGAAGAGTTCTCGAACCCGGAAGGGGATCTAGGCTTCTTCATGAACCGGCTATTCATGATGCTCACACAATCGCCTCTATGCTTTTCCCACCTACCGTCAAAGATCCCGAATGCTAATAGAAGTCACCACCTTTCGTGATCGAATCTTCAAACAATAATCAAGAATTCTCGCATCCAAACGAATTATTGTTTTTCCCGCAACATCACGCACCGATCCGATGAAGGATGGTAAGATCTAGCACACTCCATCACAAACTCGCAATTGGGTCAGACACGGAAAGCCGCACTCAATAATTCCACTACTTTTGACCGCACGCATGAGTGAAGTCTTTCCACTGGATCTCACAATCAAATCGTAAAGAGGTTCGGGCCTAGATCCGTGTCTCCTATGTCCGAAAGTTTGAAGCAATGCATGAATCCATCGTGTTTCTTTTTCATCTCCTTTCGCCATAGCTTTATCAATCTTTGTCTCAATAATTCTTTTTCTTCTAATTTGGCCTCGCTTTCTTCAATACCGTGCAGATCTCGACAATTCTTCGATTCGAGGATATTTGCAATGTATCGACATCGATAAATACTCCTTTTCTTTTATAAAGCACCGTAATGAGTTCCCGCAATTTATTCAGACAAAAATGGCCACCGAGCATGAATAGTGAATTTAAATTATAAAAATCTGCACTTTTCAAGCCTCGCTGCCCCAAAAATGGTGTTTAATTTGCACATAAAGAGATCATGAATCCTTTTAATCAACACCGAGCTCCTTTAACACTCGTGGAAAACAATTCAGTGCAGCATTTAAGATGAACCTTTTCCAAAGCATGCGCCAAACTGAAGCTTTTAGCCTTTGTTAGCACTTTGTCTCGTGCAAATCCTTCCTCTAATGGGGGCGCACTTTTTCTCCTCGCTGCAATTCTTTACCCGTGTGTTGAATAATAAATCCATATGGCTGCCCATGCTTATATAACCTTCATAATTCTATAATTAATAATTGCCCTAACAATTAAAGGCAATTAATTAATTAAAAATCATGCTTTTCTCTTTTAAAAATTGCATGTTTAAGGACAGCCATCCAATAAATTAAATTAATCCAATTTAATCCTCCACACAAAGACTTAACTTTAGCCTCACAAAAGGTGCTTTGACCATACCACCGAAAATAGAAATTAATTCAATGATTTAATGCCTTAAAATCATTAAATAATGCCCAAATGGGGCGCACTTTTTCCAAGGAGAGGGGCAGCTACTAAATAAATTAAATTTAATTAATTTAATCCTTTCTTTTATTCTTCCTTTGACTTTTCAACCTCCTCAAGCTTGGGCGCACTTTTTCCAAGGATAGAATTTAATAAAAATAATCAATTTAATTATTTTTATCCATCACCAAAGGGGGCGCACTTTTTTGCACATGTAATTCTATTTTTAAGAATTTTCACCATAATGGGATTCTTTACCCTGCAAGGTAGGCACCACAATCCCATGATCCACTTAAGTGATTTGACTTTTGCAATGGGATTCTTTACCCTGCAAGGTAGGCACTAAAATCCCATGATTTCACTTAAGTCACTTTCCTTTTATTATATCATGGGAATTTTCACCCTGCAAGGTAGGCAATAAATTCCCACCGCCACAAAATTTCTATTTTTCCCACTCGCAGCCTTAAGTGACTTTTATAACACGGAAAAGTACCGCGCAAGGTAGGTATACAATTCCCATCCTACTCGCGGCTTATATTTTTCCCATCGCAGCCAAATCCTTTGTTTTCCAAAATGCGCCCATCTCGCAGGGGCTTTCCCTGCACGACTTCGCTTTTTCCCAGCTGATCCGCACTCCGATGATGACTTCCTCCGGCAAAATGTGCGTGTATGTTTTCCACGCTGCCTGTGCCAAAATCGGGCTTACCTTGCCAAGGAGTTGCTCCAGAAATTTCACAGTAAAACAGAACTGACACCACAAAAACACGAAAAATTGCCAAAAGTTACAAATAAAGCCCAAAACTTAAAATAAGTTAAAATCCTTCCGTATATAGGAATAATAACATATTCGCTCATAATAGAGTTAAACAGAGCGCAAAAAATAGCCTCATACTGGGCTCAAAATAATTAAATACAAATTTCCCGCAGACAAATCCCGACGACATAATAAAACAATTTTGGGCATCTGGGTATTTGGCGAAAAGGGCTAATATGGCTCTTCAGGATTATCTTGACGCAATACAGGAACTTTCAGGCAATAAAAACAACAAATGACCCACTATTTTAAAAGTACGAAATTTTTTCAAATTGGGTAGTCACAGATTTCGGGGTGAAATCTGAGTGACACCAGTTGGCTCCGTCTGTGGACATCTTTTTCTCCTGACAGAATGGAAAAGGGAAAAGATGAGATCCCAGCATCTCTGGTTTCGTATCTTGTCTTTTGGGCACGGGGTCAGGCAGACAAACACAACACAACACAACACCAAAACAAGACAAAACAAGGAAAAACAAACAAAGGTTTTATTTATGTACATACTGTGTTTTACCTCGCTTCTCATGTTCGAATAGCTTCAAGTGTTGCCCATCAAAGGCAACGCAATTCAACTCCATCCCGATGAGCAAGAATGAAGCTATCTCGCTCCGGCGATCTTTTTGATTACAAAAGGCCCTTTCCATAAAGTGAATCGAACTTTCCATGCATGCCTTTTGCTTTCTCTTCTTTTTGTCCCATAAGAGGACCAGCCATTAACTTCAAACTTTCTTTCCCCGGCATTTTTGTCGAAGATGACTTTCACCTTCCTCTCGATGCTCACAACCTATCTCGCAACTTGAGTTTGTACTTCCTCAATTCTGGGCCAGTACATGATTCTTTTATCAATAAGATCCGTGAACGTGGAATCTTCTGTGGCTTTTAAAGTCGTAGGGTGTAATTCCAAGGTGAGAGGCAGCTCTGTGTCTCTTCCATATAGCAGCTGAAATGGGGACATGCCTATCGCCCTCTTTGGTGTGATCCTATCGGCCCATAATGCATCAAACAACTTTTTATGCCAAGTCCTTTGATTTTCTCACATAAGCTTCGCGCACGATAGCTACTAAGTTCTTATTACTAGATTCACTTGACCATTCCTCGTGGGATAGTAGTTTGAGGAATGAACAAGGTGAATCCCATACGTGTAGCAGAATTCCACCAACTCCTCAGAAGAAAGATTCGGAGCATTATCTGCTACAATTTTGCTGGGTACGCCAAACCTGACAATAATATTTTCTTTTATAAAATTGCACACTTCGGCAGAAGTGGCATTCTTCACAGGAATAGCTTCTACCCACTTACTGAAATAATCAGTAGCTGTTAGAATGTAATGATGACCGGCGCTGGAAGCCGGGTTAATCATTCCAATAAAATCCATACCCCACTGTTGGAAAGGTTCTTCAATCACAATGGGTTTTAGGGGTAATGCAGGCAATTTCACACGCCCAACAAAATGTTGGCATGCTTGACACTTAGCTACCCATTCTCGCAAAGATTTCAAAAAGGGTGGGCCAAGAATACTCGCTTCTAAGGATCTTGTGTGCAAAGTGACTCTGGCCGAGAAATGACCACCACAAGCCATGTCATGAAACTGTTGTAGTAGTTGATCCTGTTGAGCTTTATCCACGCATCTGAGAAATACACCATCAATTCCCCTTTTGTACAAACCATTATCCCAAAGCACAAAATCTTTGGATTTAAGCTTAATAGTTCGTTTCTCTTTTCTGGAAAGTTGATCTGGGCATTCTCCATACGTTAGAAAGTAAGCAATGTTACTGTACCATTCCTCTACCAGATCTATAAAAAGTACTGCAGGTAAATCTTCATCTATCCCATCCTGATCTGCTTCAGGTACTGATGATTTCATCTCCGTCATTAGTTCACACAGACCTCTTCCTCGAACCAGCTTTGTTGGTTTAATATCCAAATCATATTCTTGAACTTTCGTCACCCATGTGCCTCTCAACAATCCTAACTCTTGCTGAGTAAGGATAGATTTAACTGCAGTATCTGGAACCAAAACCACAGTATGTGAGGAAAGAATATAGTACCTGAATGCTTTGCACGCCTTCACCACCGCATATGCGTGCTTTTCCATTGGAGTGTATTTCAACTCATAGGCTTTGAGTGGCGTGCTCATGAAAGCAATAGGAGTTTCTGCGTCCTCTTGATTTTTCTGCATCAATATTGCTGACATAGTATGTTCAGAAGAATAACAATAAAGAATAAATTCTTTATTGAAGTCAGGTGAGACCAAGACTGGTGCTTTCGACAGGGCCTCTTTGATTTTCTCGAAAGCTTCCTTCCCTTCGCTGCTCCATTTAAAATCTTGTGTCTTCTTCATCATATTTGAAATATGACGGGTTAGCTCAGCAAAGTCAGGAATGAATCTCCTGAGAAAATTCACTTTTCCAAAGAAAGAGTGAACTCCCTTTTTGGATGTGGGCAAAGGCAATGTCTGAATAGATTTGACACGCTCTGGATCTATCTTTGTTCCTTCTTTGGAAACAATGTGCCCAAGCAGCTTTCCTTCAGTTACAGCAAAGATAGATTTCTTAGGATTCAAAGAAATACCATGCTTCATGTATCAGATGAAAACCTCTTCCAAGTTTGAAATGTGTGTGCTTCTATCTTTAGAAAAGATCACAAATCATCCAGTACACAACTATGCTTATATCTTTCGAGATGAGCAAAGGCTAGATCCATAGCTCTTTCAAATGTAAAGACCAAAGATTGATCAGCCGAACGGCATCTTCTCGGTATGCGAAGGTTCCCAAGGTGTGATGAACGCCGCTTTGTATTGATCTTCCTCACCACCTTGACTTGATTGATCCCGAGAAGCCCGCCAAGCATGGAAAGCATCTCAGATCCAGTGACCACCTGCAGAGTGTGATCCATGATGGGGATAGGGTAGTTATCCTTCAATGAAGCTTGATTAAGGTTGCGGAAATCCACGCACAACCTAATCTCACCACTTTTCTTTCTTACAGGGACTATGTTGGCCAACCACTCCGAATGGTGTATGGGATAGATAATCTTCGCATCTAACAACTTTTGGATTTCTGCAAAGATGGTTCCTGAAATGGTTGGATTGTGCCGCCGCAGCTTCTGCTTGAAAGGCTTCTGTTCTGATTTAAGTGGGATGTAATGTTGAACTTCCGCAGGCTGATATGTTTTTAGATCCTGATAGGACCAGGCAAAAATATCCATGTATTTCTTAAGAAGCTTAGTAAAAGCTTCCTTTTCAGCTTCCGAACAACACTTTCCAGATTTACTAATTTGGGATCACGCCCCCAAATTTAGTAATCAGTGTGTCTGAGGAAGAGCCTTCCTCATTTTCTTCATTTTTCTTAAGCATCCGATCATGCTTATCAAACATTTCCTCAAGAGATACCAAGCCTTTGGGAATTTTATTTCCTTTAGTTGATAATCTCCCGACCTCCCGAGACGCCAAGATCCATTTCTCCGACAAAGTTGGTCTCGCCAGAGGTGAATTGCTTCCTCATAGTAGATTTCTTCAAAGTTATCTTTTCGTTGGAGAAATGCAGCAACTGTATCATCGCTGAAAACCTCGCCATCAGCTGGACGCTGTCAGAACCTTTGGGCGAAAAACCATTTCCACCTCAGAATCTCCCCGCCTAAAGAATGCAGGGGCTGATCCGGATTCAACAAGGCTGCAAAGAATCGCAAGTTAATCAGCTCTTGAATTTTGTTCTCTCGTAATGTAAGATACCGAGAAAGCTGAAAAATCCAAGATAGCAGAGTAGACCCGATCTCTATAGTGCCGCAGTTTGTCTTTTTTGACTTGGTAGAGGCCTCTTATCTGCTTTACAATCAGCTCAGCATCTCCTCTTGCGCGTAATAATTTGATTCCCATTGTTCTCGCCTGCTCCATGCCTAACAACAATGCTTCATACTCAGCCGTATTGTTAGTATTTTCGAACATCAATTTGAAGGAGTGCGCATGCACCTTCCCTTCAGGAGAGATAAGAACAACACCTGCACCGGATCCAAATGAACAGCAGCTACCATCAAATTCCAGAGTCCAAATCTTGTTATCAATTTGATGTGATTCTCGAATCACCGGTTGAATTTCTTCTTTATCCATTTCTAGGTAATAGACTCCGTGATCCGATTCTTGAAACAAGATCTGAGATCTAGGATCTTCAGATTTTGATACTGTGTACTTAGATTTCTTCTCAGGTTCCAGCTTCTGATTTACTCCTCTGATTGGTATGTGCGCACAAGACCAATCCATCTTCACTTCTCCACCCAGCTCCTTGCAAAAATTTCTACTCAATAGCATGCCATAGGAGACTGGAATGTCTGCTACAAGGATAGTCATTTTCAGCCTTTTGTCGGGAAGGAAGCAAGGCACGCTCAAGATCTTTGATTTGCCCCACAAGAGGGACTTGCCTTTCCATGGAATAACATCTTCCAATGGTTTTTGCCAATGTAAGACCCAAGGCATCAAAGAACTTTGGGCAGTGCATGACGTTGTAAGCTCCGTAATCCAAAGATGCAATTGCTTAGCTTATGTCCGCTGATGAGCAAAGACACATAGAATGGCTCAATCCTTTCCGATGTAAAGCAGGAGAAGGGGTGGAAGAAGAAGAACTCGCAGCAAAGCATTATTTCAAGGTGGAGTAATCTTTCGACTCGACAAGATACCCCGTGGATTATTGTTCGTTGGGCTAGGACCATCGCTTTGCACATATTTGACCAATCTATTCAACTCGATCAGAAATGCCCTCAAATACTCAAAGCCTTCCGACATTCGACCTTATTTTCTCGATGTGATCAATTATGTCAAAAGCTTGACTTGCTTCAGCAGATGTGCGTTGGTTCTTTGCTGCGGATGAAAGAATATTTCTCCTTGGGTGCTAATGAAGAAGGAAGAATGCTACCTCTTTTCAAGATAGTAACATCCGGGCCAGATCTTCTCTCTCTTTCCGCCGCCAGGATGCTTCGGCATTTCGCGTGTCTCGAGACTCTTGTAAACACCGCAAAAGTGTGACCATCAGAATCTTCAAAAGATTCATAATAGCCCTCATCAGATTCGTAGTCCAGGTAACCAATATTGGAGTCGCCAGCGGGATCTATAAAGTCTTCATCATCAAATGATTCATCAATGTCGAGATCCTCTTCATTAGTTTCCAAGTTATTCCTCGAGCAGCCTTCTATGCCAAACGCTCGTGGTGCAAAGCAGCAAGTCTGCTTTCGATTTTGATTTTGATTTTGACTATCAAGGTCCGGATAGAGCTATTTTCGAGGGGGTGCATTCCCGCTTGAGAGATCTCGCTTGATCTCGCAGATGTCATTAGCCAATCTCTGCAACAAAGGATCAGAAGTACTAGAAGAAGCACCATCACCTTTATGAGATAGTTGTTTGAGTTTTCCAGCCATGATCAAGTCGTCCTCAACTTCCACGGCAGCATTTTGTGCATCCAACAAATTTGCAGGTCTTGCCCTTCTTAGCTGATATCCAACTTCAGGCAATAGAGCGTTTATAAAAAACGTCTTTTGATTTTCATCGCTCAATGCAGCAGAAGTGGGGATTTTATACAAAATCCTTTGGAACTTCGCAATAAAGTCCCGCATGTTCTCGTTTGGCTCTTTCTTCAATCGCGCTACTGGGTGATCATCGTGCTCGTGTCCTCTGCAGGCTTGAATCTTTTGATAAATTGTTCACGCATAGTCGCCCAACTGGTTATGGTGCCAGGAGCCAGCCGATAGAACCATTCTCCAGCCAAGTCATGTAAGGTCTCAATGAATAGCCTGACTGAGACATCTTCATGCTCTACTGCAAGCACACCACAAGATATGAAGAAGGCCGCCAAATGATCATCCGGGTTTTGCTTTCCATCTCCAAAGAATTTCGGAAAATTCTTTCTGGATCCCTTTGGCAGATCGTGCATAGGTGGAGCCAAGTTGAGAGGTCCAAAAGCCGCCCCCCATGGAACAGGTACAATTTGGTGCGCCATGTTAGCTTGAGCACGTCTCCTCCTTGTGTAGACTTGATAGACTTGTTGGATAATTCCACCATGCTGGATTATGTGCCGAATACGATCCGGATCTGGATGGGTGTGTACTCTCCTACCCGGTGAAAGACTAGATCTCGCGGCTTCTAACTCGAGGAGGATGATCAAATTGAATTGCTCCCCGCAATGGAAGAAATGATCCGCCCTTCTCGCGCTTCACGGATCGGTGAATGGACGCTCACCAAAGTTGAGATTTGTATGGAAAACACTCGATCTTCAATAAAAGCTTGATCCGCAAAGCTAGTTGTTCCTCAAATGAGTCGCTAAAATCAAGTGGCTAGATTTTCTCGACAAGATCAAACCTAGGCAAGCCATGAGATAAATCTCCTCATTTAACCGGTGAGGCTCCCGTGTCGATTTGTCAATAAAAATGTGTTTCTATCTATCGTGGGTTTTACTTTAACAACTTAGTTCATGAACCATAACTAAGAAGTTCTCGCAGCAAAGTAAGTAAGAAACTGCTTAAGAAAGGAAAATTGAAAGAAGAGGAAGTAAAGGAATTACAGAGAAGAAATGAGGAAGATGTGCATCCCAATTAGTAGATCGCAGAGCTAATCACATGCACACATAAGAAACTCAAATAGATTTGAACACACGTAATTATAAAGCAAAGGCAGCTTCTAGATCTAGATCTAAAATAACACAAAGTCTATTAAGAGATCTAAGATTTAAAGCAAGAAACACAAGATACACCGTGACACAAAGTTCTCCGAAACCCGCTTCTTTGTATTCCTCTCGCAACAAGTGGCTCTCGTGGGTTCAAAGACAAAGTCTAGAACACAAGATTGCTTTCTTACAAATTCTCGATCGATGATTAACCCAGAGGTTCTTCTCCTACTTATAGAATGTAGGAGGGAAAGTACAAAAGAAGACTCAAACTCGAACTAAAGTAAGTATGAACAACAAGTAAAGATGACATTCGCAATCATCCTCAACTAACTTCTTCTTAAGTGACACATGTATCACTTAACTAATGTAAAGGTTCCACATGACTTCAAGTAATGGTCAGCAAAACCAATAACTTAGAAGTTTACAATTCCATCCGGAACATAGAAAATAAGAAGAAAGAAATAAGAAGTCATGCCACTGTAACATCTACATCTTCTTCTTGTTCTCGATATCTCGATATACTTTTCGAACATATAGTTCAAAGATCTTTCCATCTCTGCTTTAGCTATCGCTTCCTTTTTCGTCCCGACCGCAGCAATCCTTCATTCAACACTTTGCACGCATGCTTCCACTTCTTCCAAACTTGGCCCAAATCTCGCAATGTCTCCGCTCGTCGCAGTGTCACCACCTACCGATAGAGTTCATCGTGAAAGGCTCGTGGCTTTATCAATCCTCTTTCGCACCATCGTAAGAGAACCTCCAGAGAATCATGCACCTCGTTAGAAACAATCCGCACGTATGAAGTAATACCTCCATCCACTCTTTCCTCGTTGAAAGAAATAACACTATCCGGCAAACTGATGTTCTCGCTCTCAAGTGCCTCGCATCCTCTTCAAGAAACTCGCAGATCTCCAAACGGAAAGATACCGCAAACTCTAGCCGCTTCCCCTTCTCGACCGATCCATCCGCACAATTTGCTCGCAACCAATACATCTCCTAGCCTTTGTCGATCTCGCCAAAACACTCAAAGTTACTCTCTCGCAATCGTATTTATTCCTTTTATGCTTTCTATCGCCGCTTTAGTTGATTTTCTCGCATCGCTCATAACCTTTAAAGCGGGTCGGCACTTCCCAAGTCAGCACGTGTTTCGATTTAATAATCGATCCTTCCATTCCAATAGCCTTTACTGATTGTTGCAGATCTTCCATTTCCCGCATAAGATGATCACTCACCCGCTACTAAATGGGTCGAACGGAAGGTTTAGCAACCTTGGCTATGATCTCACATAATTGAGATATTTGCTTTCGCAGCTCTTCTTTCTCCGCCTTTTCACCGCAAGCCTAAGGAACAAAGCATCCAAAGAACGTCGCGTGTCCTCGCTTCAATCCTTCAAAGGTAGCTTTGACCGAGTGGTATTTTGGTCACCGTCACATCTTCTCGCCGTGAGTTCCTCTTCTACCTTTCCTTCCGCCGGATTAATATCTCAAAGAAACTTCTCTCCCGAATCCTCGATGATCAACCTAGAAGTCGCTTTAGCAACTTTAGGCCTTCGTCTCTTCTCGCCGATCCTCAAGTAGCCTGCAAGTCATGTTCCTCTAAGTTCATCTCTATTCTTGCTTCCGAACCAACCGCAAAGCTAACCATTCCGAGAAATTACTTCTGAGAATGAGAAGTTGCCGAGTGCGCTACTATTTCCCGCCCGCATCCTCTCCATCGAAAGTGCCACAAGATCATGGCTGCCATCCTCTCAAACATCCAAGGACAAAGCTTTTCGAACTCCGTCATCTCGCAGCCTTCAACATCTCCTCTCGAACGGGTGCCGAACGAAGTGGTCATGAGAGAAGATGAACGCTGCTGGTTTCAATGAAGGCATGGAAACATCCCGCCGTGGTGCAATAGTTGGTGATCCACTAGGTAATCGGAGAAGTCGGAGTCAAAGCTATGGTCGTAGAAGTGGTCTCTCTTTCTCTTGAGATCTTCTCGCAGACTTTCAACTTCTGACCTTCACGCTCTCTCCTTCATGCTTTCGCTTGAGGGAATCTCCCGCGCCAAGTTGCCCGTGATTTGATTCATCAATACTTCATCAAGGCAAGATCCCTTCGTTAAGAACCACCAAGTACTCACCAACACAGCTCCGGATCTTTCTTCTATCAGGTCCGCACCGCCATCGCTATCCCGTAGAGAGCTTTATCTCCTCCCATTCGATGGTAAGTGTCAAGTACCACGCTCCCATCATCTTTAAGATCCGCAGTATCCGCGCTAGTCCAAAGTCAAATACTTGCTTTGCCGACACCGCTGAAATCTTTCTTTTCGACTCTCACTCACTTCGCACTTCATCCGTAAATCTTCTAACGAAGGTACATGTGCGTACTCTCGGGAGATTGTCTTCCGGCTATTCCAAATGGATCAAAATTAAGCCGCAGGAAGAACTCTCGCTCATACTCTGACAACATTCAGGCTTCCATTCTTCGAGCTCGTGAATGCCGATGCAATCGTAATATCCCACAAAGTGAGTGGAAGTAGCCCGTAGACTTCAGCGCCGCTTCGATCAAGGTCGTGTAACTCCACAAGTTGCCTCGCTTAGCTCCACGGCAATCAATCTGCCACCGGTACTTGGCATCTTTGCTGGTTCACCCGAAAAGCTCGTAACCCCGAGGTATGTGAAATCGCAAACCGGATGAATATATCGCCAATCTTGACACTCGCTTCCCATGCTTCCTCGCTACTCGTGAGTCTTCAAGTCTTTGTCTAACTCGCAGATGAAATCGTAGAAGAAACCATCGTTGATCACTTTAAGTCCTTCTCGCACGCAGTGCAAAGAAGTGGGTAGACTCAAAATGGGATCCTCGAAAGAATACCACATCTATCTACTTGGAAAAGACACCCGTGAAGTCGCAAAGATATACCAAGTATGAAGTCATCTTCAAGTCAAGGTACGCTTTACGCCCGCAGCTTGCTCACCGATGTCAGCGCTAATAATTTCTGACCAACTGATTATAGAATCAACCTTGTTGATTTCAATGGTCCTGATGAAAGCATACATCCATGTCCGGAAAGTGTAGGCATTCGCTTCACCATTCAACCTGCATAGCAATTTGACAATATCATCCGCCTCCTGCACCAAATTGGATCGTGGAAGAGTTCTCGGGAACCTGGAAGGGGATCTAGGCTTCTTCATGAACCGGCTATTCATGATGCTCACACAATCAGCTCTATGCTTTTCCCACCTACTGTCAGCATCCTGAATGCTAATAGAAGTCACCACCTTTCGTACTGGAATCTTCAAACAATAATCGAAGAATTCTGCATCCAAACGAATTATTGTCTTTCCCGCAACATCACGCACTGATCTGGATGAAGGATGGTAAGATCTAGCACACTCCATCACAAACTCGCAATGGGTCCGCACATGGGAAAGCCGCACTCGAATAATTCCACTACTTTTGACCGCACGCATGAGTGAAGTCTTTCCACTGATCTCACAATCAAATCGTAAAGAGGTTCGGGCCTAGATCCGTGTCTCCTATGTCTGAAAGTTTAGAAGCAATGCATGAATCCATCGTGCTCTCTTTTTCATCTCCTTTCGCCATAGCTTTATCAATCTTTGTCTCAATAATTCTTTTTCTTCTAATTTGGCCTGCTTTCTTCAATACCGTGCAGATCTCGACAATTCTTCGATTCGAGGATATTTCGCAATGTATCGACATCGATAAATACTCCTTTTCTTTTATAAAGCACCGTAATGAGTTCCTGCAATTTATTCAGACAAAAATGGCCACCGGAGCATGAATAGTGAATTTAAATTATAAAAATCTGCACTTTTCAAGCCTGCTGCCCCAAAAAATGGTGTTTAATTTGCACATAAAGAGATCATGAATCCTTTTAATCAACACCTGAGCTCCTTTAACACCGTGGAAAACAATGTGCAGCATTTAAGATGAACCTTTTCCAAAGCATGCGCCAAACTGAAGCTTTTAGCCTTTGTTAGCACTTTGTCTGTGCAAAATCCTTCCTCTAATGGGGGCGCACTTTTTCTCCTTGCTGCAATTCTTTACCTGTGTGTTGAATAATAAATCCATATGGCTGCCCATGCTTATATAACCTTCATAATTCTATAATTAATAATTGCCCTAACAATTAAAGGCAATTAATTAATTAAAAATCATGCTTTTCTCTTTTAAAAATTGCATGTTTAAGGACAGCCATCCAATAAATTAAATTAATCCAATTTAATCCTCCACACAAAGACTTAACTTTAGCCTCACACAAAGGTGCTTTGACCATACCACCGAAAATAGAAATTAATTCAATGATTTAATGCCTTAAAAATCATTAAATAATGCCCAAATGGGGCGCACTTTTTCCAAGGAGAGGGGCAGCCACTAAATAAATTAAATTTAATTAATTTAATCCCTTTCTTTTATTCTTCCTTTGACTTTTCAACCTCCTCAAGCTTGGGCGCACTTTTTCCAAGGATAGAATTTAATAAAAATAATCAATTTAATTATTTTTATCCATCACCAAAGGGGGCGCACTTTTTTGCACATGTAATTCTATTTTTAAGAATTTTCACCATAATGGGATTCTTTACCCTGCAAGGTAGGCACCACAATCCCATGATCCACTTAAGTGATTTGACTTTTGCAATGGGATTCTTTACCCTGCAAGGTAGGCACTAAAATCCCATGATTTCACTTAAGTCACTTTCCTTTTATTATATCATGGGAATTTTCACCCTGCAAGGTAGGCAATAAATTCCCACCTGCCTACAGCCTCTATTTTTCCCACTGCAGCTTAAGTGACTTTTATAACACGGGAAAAAGTACCCTGCAAGGTAGGTATACAATTCCCATCCTACCTGCGGCTTATATTTTTCCCATCGCAGCTCAAATCCTTTGTTTTCCAAAATGCGCCGCCCATCCCTCAGCAGGGGCTTTTCGTGCACGACTTCGCTTTTTCCCTGCTGATCCGCACTCCGATGATGACTTCCTCCGGCAAAATGTGCGTGTATGTTTTCCACCGCTTCCAGCCAAAATCGGGCTTACCCTGGCCAAGGAGTTTGCTCCAGAGAAATTTCACGTAAAATGTAACGGACACCACAAAAACACGAAAAATTGCCAAAAGTTACAAATAAAGCCCAAAACTTAAAATAAGTTAAAATCCTTCTGGTATATAGGAATAATAACATATTCGCTCATAATAGAGTTAAAACAGAGCGCAAACAGCCTCATACGGGGCTCAAAATAATTAAATACAAATTTCCCGCAGACAAATCCCGACGACATAATAAAACAATTTTGGGCATCTGGGTATTTGGCGAAAAGGGCTAATATGGCTCTTCAGGATTATCTTGACGCAATACAGGAACTTTCAGGCAATAAAAACAACAAATGACCCACTATTTTAAAAGTACGAAATATAAAAGTGCAAAATAAAATAATATTATATGCACTTATTATTAATTTATTAATGATAAAGTCAATTCAAAAATAGAAAAGGCAAATATAAAGTGATAAAATAAAATAAGAAAAAAAAAATATCACTTTATATTTATTATTCTCCCCTAGGAGAAAATGCGACCCCTTTGGAGGAAGAAAAATGGTGGAAAAAACATTAAATGCGGGAGGTGCAATCTGATTGGAAGATGAGGGTGGTTATTTGGCTAAGTTCATCTATAAAAGAAAGTCTACTTTCTTGTGGAAGACATGCTTTTCTATTTTACATAAATCTGATTTTTGTCCGAGCCTAGAGCTTTTACAAAATATTTCGAAGGACGAAAACCTTTAGAAATAATCTCTTGAGAATGAAAGCCCTCTAAGAGATCTAGCGTAAAAGACGAAAACCCTTCTCCTAGTTGAGAGGATTCTCCACACAGGTGTTTCCATTGCATATCAAGGAGTTAGCTGATTTTCCAATGGTTTTCCAATTATATTGAAGGCTGAAATTGCAGATCTATACAGGAGTTCAAAGAAGATGAATAGTTGCTGTGTTTTCTCTTTATATCCAGCCCATTTCTAGGAGGAGCGACCCACGCGTAGAGCTAGTTTGAAGTGTTTTAGAGTTGTTTCTTATCTGATTTTGATTAATGTTCATATGTTTGATTTTTGGATATCAAATCAGCCCACTTTCATAATTTTGGTTCATGGATTTAGCTCTTTTCAGCTGTGTCTGAGGGCAGCTGCCTGCAAAATTTAAATAAAATAAATTCAGCCTATTTTGAAGACCAAATCTGGTATTTCTTTTATGATTTAATCTTTGCAATATTTGTTGAGTTGTTTGGGCTAAAGATTCAATGGTTCTACTTCTTAATTGGTGGAATTTCATCTCTTATGCAAGTCACCAATTCTAGATAAAAATCAGATCTGCACTATATATTTTTGCTATATTCTCTATAATCTGTATTTGGGGTTGGGAATTCTCCTAAAATTCATTTTGGGGTAAAATTGTCCATTTGGGGACATTACATCACACGACTCATGGTCGCTTTGATAACGCACAAGATAACCACAATTTTGCATTCGCAATAGCAAATTTTGAAAAAGATGGCGAGTGAAATCTAACAAATGGAAGGGGGTTTCGTCTCTTAAGCGAGTGGAAAAACAATAGCTATGTAATGTCCCTTGCTCGAGGTTAATGCGGATAGAAGACCCTTAGCCTATACGGTTATTTCCCGCAAGCTAAAGGGGTGGAGAAAAGGGAAATAAGGTAACAATATAACTAAGTTAGCCAAAAAGTAATATTATAAAGGCAACTTATGTTATTATTATTAAAATAAAGGGGACTTCCTATTTTAAGTGACTTAATGCTAAAATAAAAATAAGAAAGTCACTTTATTAATTAAAGTGCAAAAGTCCCACATGGAAAATAGAGATAGAAAAATATAAAAGGAGGTGTGGGGGTTCATTTGCAATCATCTTTTGCATACATTATATTTTGTAAATGAGATTTTGGATTGCTGATCCAACTTCCATCTGCAAGGAGGACGAAAACCCTTCATTGCTGCAAGGTTAGAGGACGAAAACCCTCAAATCCTTTGAGGTAACTCCATCATAGGGGTTGCAATTGAGCTACAAACAAGGATTTTCAGTTTATTTCAGTTTGGACAAGCTAGGGCACATTTTAAGGAGAAAGCAAGGGGAAGATCCGAGCTTCGTAGTTGCATCATTATTCTGGTAGTTATTTCATTTATATATTTATGTATTCCTATTGGGCGATTAGCGCTCCAATAGATGGCTATGTAATTAGGAAATAAAATAAGTATTTGTGGCATATAGGCCCAATACTTAATGAACTTTTAGAAAATCCTTAAGGTGTCGGCGATTCTCGGATCGCATTGTAATAAGCACCCCTTATGTCTATATAAGGAGGTCGCTTAATCATTTGTAAGCATGCTTTTGGTGAATCTATCTTATTGGTGAAGGTTGCTTGTTGAAGCCCTTTCTCCACCTCATTCAAGGACGAAAACCCTTGAGGAGAAAATAGTGTGAACGAAAACCCACATTATCTCATTTGTGTTGATCTCATTGCTAGTTATAAATGGGGTTGGAGTGAGCCAAGGTAAAGGTTTAGATGGGTTAACTAGTCAACATAAACACTTCTTTAACCAACTAAATTGCAACAATAATAAAATAGATTAAAATATGCTGAAAATGACTACAAATTTTGAAAATTAATATCTCCCTCAATATTTACTTTTTTTGAATGAAATAAATTGCGAAGGAAGATAAAATTATGAGCTTTCCAATGAACTAACAATTTGAATTTTTAACCCACTGAAACCCACTCAAATCTGCCCCCAAATCTACAAATCAAGTTGCTAGGGTTGGGGAAAATATTTAAATTAATTTCAGGTCTTCCCTTCACTTTCCAGCCCAAAAATGTTATTTTCAGATCTGCAATAAATGATTTATGACAGCAGCTCATAAACTATTAGAAAACCCTTCCAATGATTGTCAAAATACCTCTACACAAGTTGATTCAAAGCAAAGGTGATTTCCAGCAACATATGCAAGCTAAAAATTGATCAAATCATGGCCATATCAATTAGAAAAGTATGCTGGAAAATATCAGATTTAAACTTGCTTCAAATACCACCAATTTGCACCACAAATACCTCCCAAACAAGTCGACTTGATGCACAATAACCAGCTGCTAAAATCAGATTGAAATCTTCACACAAAACTCACAAAACCCTCACCAAACAAGCTCATGCACTCTCCAAAATGGCGACTCACATATATGGAATATAAATGCAAATAACTCATCAATTCAAAGCTCTCAAAGAGCACACACTTCACAATTGGTGGTGTTGATGAACACCTTTTTTATCACTAGTGAGCATACATCCCTCTTCAAACATGAAGATAAGTTATAATAACCATCAACATGCGAAAAAGGTGCCCCTCATCTTCTTTTATAGATATTCCTTGCTCATTCTCCAAAGCTTTCTTCTTTTGGCGCCATCTTCTAGGAGAGATTCTTTATTTTTAAAAATTGTCTGGAAGTCACACTCAAAACAAATATTAAATGCATGGGGAAATTAAATATATCAAATGATGCCCATATGAATCGACCCATGCTTAAAATAAATCGATTTATTCCAAATAATAATTATTAAATAATCCCAAGGAATTCGACTTGCCTTTATTTATTTATTTATCTCCAAAAATAATTAATTATCCCAAGGAAAATCGATTCCCTTTCTCTTTTTTCGATTTGCACAAATAAAAATATATTTTGATTTTGAAATCTATTGTGCAAATCGATTTTCTCTCATTTTAATTTTTATTTGAAAAGGGGAGATTACATCAAATCGAAGTGCAAGACAATGGTAAACCCCAGGTGGATTCACCTCACAAAGTTGAGGAGTTTTCGTTCCCCAACCTTCAAACCTTGGAGGTTTTTGTCCCCAAAGCTCCTTCTCCTTAAGGGTTTTCATCCTTAGAAGATTTGATGCAAGCAAATAGCTTAACATGCAATGATAGAAAATAGATTGGCAAAAAGATACCTCAAATGAATACCCAAACCTCCTTTTATAACCTTTCCTTGCCTTTTTCCAAGTTGGGTGCTCCATGTGGGACTAAAAGTGATTTTTAATTTATAAAGTGACTTCCTTATTTCTATTTTATCTTTATGAATACACTTTATCATAAAGTCACTTTAATAATAGAAAGTCCCCTTCTAATTAATCGTTATAACTTAAAGTTGTTTTTTCTATAAATATTACAAGGCTTAATAAAGCAACTTAAAAATATAATGATAAACTACTTCCATTACTTTTCCTTTAAGCCTTCGGGAAATCATCTAGGGCAAAAAGGGTCTTATGGCGAGTTCGTGTTGAAGAGGGGACATCACATGAAACATATAGCGTAAGCGGAAACACACAGCTGAAAAACACAACAAATATGCCACAACATCAATGTGTGGCCTCGTCGCTTGTGGTTTGGCGAGAGGATGTCGATTGTCCTCCTTCCTCCTTTGCTTCCATCCTCCGATATGTCGCTACTCACTCAACAAGTTTCACGTTGAGGCTCAGATTGCATGTCGTTTGGAGAAAATATTCCCCCTTAATCTTGATTATTGACATACTCACCGGATGTCGATTCACTCGAAAATGCATCCGTATACAATTGACACAAATTTTTTTGACACTTTCCTTGACACAAAACTATATTTGGACAACATGATAAGATGATAATTTTAACAAAATGATGACACAATTGACACAAAAATTGAAAATCACACCGATTGACTCTTCACTTTGACATAGAATTTTTGATATAGACATATGACATGTACACACTTTATCCTTTGTGTAGATACCATAAACTCAAGATTCTCAACTATAACTATATAACATTTAAAAAGACTATTGACGTGACTTTAATTACTCTGATAACAATGTTCTATTGAAACAGCCTACTTTAAAGACTATGAAGTAGACAAACTAATCAACAATGAATTGATACTACATCATTAGACCGAGAATTAACACATTACTCAATGGTTTACTAAATAAGACAAGACTGGCATGGGACATGGATGACATTTCTGATGCTTCACAGAGCACGAACAAATCAGATGGATATAAGGACTCGGGCACTGATCACCAGCAAAGAGATGTTGAAAATTTCAGAATGGAGAGATTTAATTGTCGATGAGCATAAACACCTTTTTCATGTACGAGCAGAACACTTCAGATACGATCTGTGTCATGAATTTGTAGACATTTTGAAGATGATCAATGCTCGGATGGTTATCAAGATGGCATGAAATCTGCATGCAGATGTCAAGGACGCTAAGCCACGTGTATTGTGGAGTGCAAGTTAGACGACTAGAGGAGCTTGGAACAGGTGTTGAGATTGGTGTGAAAAGCGTCGCTTTTGCAGTTTTAGCCCAGGTGAGTCTTCCTTCTAACATGGCTGAAGCAAAGGACAGAGGCGAGTCAAGCTTGGGCAAGACAAACTCAGGTGTTATTGAGTCTGAGTTGAACAGAGTGGCCCTCACATCTGCAGGACAGGCTCGTGGGAGGTGGGAGGGAACTCCGGCAATGAACAGGATGATAAGATGAATGCACACAGGTCTGCACTGATATCTACAGGTCTGCCATAATATGCATGTGGAAAGGTCTGACTGTATATGAAGATAGCGGATGGCACTCAGATCCAGTTGCAAAGAATGTCGATCCAGTCACTACAAAAATGTACAGGTTGAGGTGCTGATAATTGCCAGTGTTTGCACATATACTCATAGAATGTACACATGCACTCTAGAATGAAGTCAGCTATGCCAAATCACAGTAAAGACGCAAGAGATGTCATCTGCTGGGTCTTCACGTGGTGAAGATTAAATTGCATAAAACTTAAAAAAAAAAAAACACGCTGGAAGAAGACTGAAGCAGCTGCGCCTCAAAATGGTACATTGACTTCTCCTGATTACAATTTGATCCCAGCTCAATTTTGTTGAGATGCAGATGATATAAATATCTCAACTGAGAAAGTGATTCACCAGGACAATCAAAACAGACTTGATTGGATGGCGCAGGTGTAGAATTCAAGACAGCATACATTGGTGCAGGTAAGAGCAGTGGAGCAGGCCATCAATGGATCAGAAAGGAGGATGTCGTGGCTATCAAATGATTGAATGCTCGTGACCAGATCTGTGCACGTATGCTTGGGCAACAATACAAGTTACAAAGCTGCCCCTTGCAAATCTTATCAGACAATCATTGCTCTCATAGAATAAATCTGCTCTGATAAGGAAACCTAGTTCACTTCACAGGCTCACACAAGGCTTGTATTGCTCTGATACCAAATGAGAAATTCTGTGGAGCACAAATATTTAACACACACTGAGCATTTCTTCAATTCACACAGGATATTCATACAATAGGATGGTTACATATTAATAGCTCCAGCTGCTCCTATAAACATGGAGTTAGCTTGAACTACTTACCCAACATACTAACTATGTGAATTGTTAAAACAATTCCGTGACACACAACAATATATTAACATTATTATTCACTATCCCACTCATATAATGTTCATGTGGAGCACTAATATAGAATATTCCTAATAGAAATTCATAAATGTGGAGAATATAGAACGGAGATTGTTTCCTCCCTTGTAAGGACACCTAAATTGTTTACCCATTATTGGAATGATTTATGCCTAAGATATATTTCGTGGATCGAGTAACACATGGAAGGTCTTGATCAGGAGGTGGAAATTTAAGAGCTTCTAAGTGATGACCAATATCTGCTCTATCTTCTTTTCATTTCTCATCCTTCTTATTTCTTTTGGTATTTCATAGTTGGCTAGGAGGTGCTAAGGTATGCTAAAGAAGCAAATTGACTGTAAAAACTTATTTCTCTTCTCTATCAAGGACGATTCTTTTCCATGTTTTGAATGGTGGGTGATAAGTCCCAAGAACACATGAACAATCATTCAATCTATTCTTGAAACTTGCTCCCCTCTACCTCATGAATAGCAATGTCATTAGGTTGTATTTCATGGCAACTTTGATGCACTTGGAACTCAAATATTACACTTGACCGTTAACATTAATTTATTCAAGCAGGATGTGGAGGCAGAGACCAACACTTGATCTATAAATTTTGAACTGTTCACTCTTGCTTCCACATCATCTTTTACTTAAACTTGGGTTCTTCTTTGATTCATGGAGGTGGAGACAAAGACTAACTTCCAACTTGCAATCATCTTTTGTGCTTTCACATTGGTCTTCACATTATTTGCTTAAATCCATATATTAAAGCAGGGGTGGGGTGGACATGTAGACTATAAGCTTCCTGCCATCAACTTAACCTTGATTCTGTATTAGAACTCAAGTGAAAGGTTGAGATTGATATGCAACTTGCAATTCATATAAAACAACTTCAGTAGAGGAAATTGACTTATATTTTACATTTCACGTACAAAGACCTTCACTAGCTTCAAATTTCTTTAAAATCCCTTGGCTTAACCATACGTTAGATTAATTGCATGTCTCTTCTTCCGACTTGGTGTCACTTAGATTTCACCCTGAAATCTGCGACTACCCTATTCAAAAAAAAATTCGTACTTTTAAAATAATGGGTCGTTTTGTGTTTTTATTGCCGAAAGTTCTGTATTGTGTTAGGATAATCCCAAAGAACCATATTAGCCTTTTCGCCAAATACCCGAGATACCCAAAATCGTTTTATTCGTCATTGTCGGGATTTGTCTCATGGAAATTTGTATTTAATTATTTTGAGCCCCGTATGAGGCTATTTGCGCTCTGTTTAACTCTATTATGAGCGAATATGTTATTATTCCTATGTGCTTAAGGGTTTTAACTTATTTTAAGTTTTGGGTTTTATTTGTAACTTTTGGCAATTTTTCGTGTTTTTGTGGTGTCTCGTTGCGTTTTTGTCAAATTTCTCTGGAGCAATTCCTTTCACGGTAAGCCCGATTTTTGGCCCTGGGAGCGGTGGAAAACATATACGCACATTATGCCCGGAGGAAGTCGTCATCGGAGGTCTGGATCATTGGGAAAAAGCGAAGTCGTGCACGGAAAAGCCCTTGTGGGGATGGGCGCATTTTTTGGAAAACAAAAGATTTAAGTTGCGATGGGAAAAATATAAGCCGCAGCGTGGTGGGAATTTTATACCGCTAAGCAGGGTACTTTTTCCCGTGTTATAAAAGTCACTTAAGCTGCAGTGGGAAAAATAGAGGCTGCAGGTAGGTGGGAATTTATTCCCTGCCTTGCAGGGTAAAAATTCCCATGATAAAATAAAAGGAAAGTGACTTAAGTGAAATCATGGGATTTTAGTGCCGCCTTGCGTAGGTAAATAATCCCATTGTCAAAGTCAAATCACTTAAGTGGATCACGGGATTTTGGTGCCTGCCTTGCAGGGTAAAGAATCCCATTATGAAAAAATTCTTAAAAATAAAATTACATGTGCAAAAAAGTGCGCCCCCTTTGGTGAGAGAATAAAAGCCTTAAATTGATTATTTTAATTAATCTATTCTCTCAAAAAGTGCGCCCAAGCTTGGAGGAAGTCAACAAGTCAAAGATGAAATAAAAGAAAGGGTTTAAAAGCATTAAAATTAATTTATTTAATGGCTGCCCTCTTCCTCTCAAAAAGTGCGCCCCATTTGGGTAATTATTTAATGTTTTTAAGGCATTAAAGCATTAAATTAATTTCTATTTTCAGTGGGGTCATGGTCAAAGCACACTGTGAAGCTTAAGTGAAGTGATGTGTGAAGGATTAAATTGGATTAATTTAATTTATTGGATGGCTGTCCTTAAACATGCTATTTTTAAAAGAGAAAAGCATGATTTTTAATTAATTAATTGCCTTTAATTGTTAGGGCAATTATTAATTATAGAATTGTGAAGGTTATATAAGCATGGGCAGCCATATGGGTGAATTATTCAAATCATAGGTGAAGAATTGCAGCCAAGTGGAAAAGTGCGCCCCCATTAAAGGAAGGATTTTGTTCAGACAAAGTGCTAACAAGGCTAAAAGCTTCCAGATTTGGCGCATGCTTTGGAGGAGGTTGATCTTTGTTTGCATAATTGTTTTCACAGGTGTTACAGGAGCTCAGGTGTTGATTGAAAGGATTCATGCTCTCTTTATGTGCAAATTAAACACCAATTTTTGGGGCAGCAGGCTTGAAAAGTGCAGATTTTTATAATTTAAATTCACTATTCATGCTCCGGTGGCCATTTTTGTCTGAATAAATTGCAGGAATTCATTACAGGTGCTTTACAAAAGAAAAGGAGTTTTTATCAATGTCCAATACATTGCAAATATCCTCCGAATCTGAAGAATTGTCCAGATCTGCACCAGTATTGAAGAAATCCGGCCAAGTAAGAGAAAAAAATTATTCAGACGAAGATAGACAAAGCCATGGCGAAGGGAGATGAAAAAGAAAGCACGATGGAGTCATGCATTGCTTCCAAATTTGCAGACATAGGAGACACAGATCTAGGCCCGAAACCTCTTGCCGATTTGATTGATATATCCAGAGAGGGAAAGACTTCACTCATGCGTGCAGTCAAAAATAGTGGAATTATCCGAGCTGCAGCTTTTCCATGTACATGCCCAATTGCGAGTTCGTAATGGAGTGTGCTAGATCTTATCATCCTTCATCCAGATCGATGACGTGATGCTTCGAGAAGGACAATAATTCGCGTTTGGATGCAGAGTTCATCAATTATTGTTTCAAGATTCCAGTCATTTAAAGGTGGTGACTTTTATTAGCATTCGGGATGCCGACGGTAGGTGGGAAAAGCATAGAGCTGATTGTGTGAGCATCATGAATAGCCGGTATATGAAGAAGTCTAGATCTCCTTCAAAATTCCCGAGAACTCTTCCATGGTCCAATTTAGTGCGGGAGGCGAGATGATGTCGTCAAATTGCTATGCAGATGAATGGCGAAGTGAATGCCTACACCTTTAGTACATGGATGTATGCTTTCATCGGGATCATTGAAATCAACAAGATTGATTCTATAATCAATTGGTCGGAAATTATTAGAAGCAACATCGGTGAGCAACTTTGGAACGTGAAGCGTACTTTCAGCTTCAAGATGACTTCATACTTGGTGTATGCTGTAGCTTCACAAGGTGTCTTTTCCAAGCTGGATAAATGTGGTGTTCTTTCCAAGGACCCCATTTTCGAGTGCTACCCGCAGCTTACTGCACCTATAGGCGAGAAAGACTTCAAAGTGATCAACGATGACTTCTTCTACGATTTCATTTGCAGGCTAGACAAAGACTTGAAGGCCAACAGGGTAAGCAAGGAAGCGTGGGAAGCCGTGTCCAAGATTGGAAGTCTATTCATTCAATTGGCAGATTTCACATACCTCAGGGTTACGGGCTTTTCTGGAGAACCAATAAAGATGCCCAGGTATCCAAATGATAGATTGATCGGCATGGAGCTGAGCAGGAAACTTGTGGAGTTACACGACCTTCACCAGCGCACAAGTCTACGGGCTTCTTCCCAATCACTGTGGGATATTACAGCTGCATTAGCATTCACAAAGCTCGAGGGATGGAAGCGCAAATGTTATCCGAGTATGAGCAAGAGTTCTTCCCTGCACGGCTGAACTTCAATCCATTTGGAGTAGCCAGGAAGACAATCTCTCAGAAGATGCACATGTGCCTTCGTTAGAAGATTTTCGGATGAAGTGCGGAAGTGAGTACGAGGTTAGAAAGAGATATTTCAGCAAAGCATCGTCAACAAAACAAGTGTTCAACTTTGGGCTGGAGCGGATACTGTGGATCTTAAAGATGATGGGAGTGTGGTACTTGACACTCACCATCAAATGGGAAGAGATAAAGCCATACCGCAGAATAACATGGGGAGGTGCAACACAATCAAGAAAGATCGAGAGTCGTGTTGGTGAATACTTCAAAAGTGGTTCTTTGATGAAGGGATATTGCCTTGATGAAGCATTGATGAATCAAATCACGTGCAACTTCAAAGACGGGGAGATTCCCTCAAGCAAAAGCATGAAGGAGAAAGCAGCAGAAGGTCCGAGAAGTTGAAAGTACACAAAAGATCTCAAGAGAAAGAGAAGATCACTTCTACGACCATAGCTTTGACTCGGCTTCTCCAAAGACTCCAAGTACTTCACCAACTATTGCACCGCAGCAGCAGGACGTTTCCATGCCTTCATTGAATCCGGCGACGTTCGTCTTCTCTCCTCAGCCACTTCGTTCATCACCCGTTCCAGAGGAGATGTTGAAGCTGCAGATGGCAGAGTTCGAAAGAGCTTTGTCCTTGGATGATTCAGAGGATGGCAGCCATAACACTGTGGCACTTTCTGACGGAGAGGATGCAGAGCGGGAGATGGTAGTGCACTCAGCGACTTCTCACTCTCCGAGAAGTAATTTCTTGGAATGGTTGGCTTTGCAGTTGGTTCCAGAAGCGAGAATGGAGATGAACTTAGAGGAGCATGACTTGCAACTACTCCAGGATCTGAGCAGAAGAGACAGAAGGCCTAAAGTTGCTAAAGCAACTTCTAGGTTGATCATCGAGAATTCGGGAGAGAAGTTTGCTGAGATATCAATTCCGAGCAGAAGGAAAGATAGAGGAGGAGCTCACGGCGGAAGATGTGACAGTGACCAAAGTACCACTCGGTCAAGCCACCACTGAAGGATGAAGCAGGACACGCAGACATTGATAGACACTTTATTCCTTAGGCTTGACAAAGTGAAAAGGCGGAGAAAGAAGAGCTGCAGAAGCAAGTATCTCAATTATGTGAGATCATAGCCAAGGTTGTTAAACCTTCCATTCAAAGCCCATTACTCGGAGAGCGGTGAGTGATCATCTTATGCAGAAATGGAGGACGCAAGCAATCAAGTAAAGGCTATTGACGAATGGAAGGATCTGATTATTCGTCAAGCTTCTGTACAACTTGGGGAAGTGCCAGCCCGCCTAAAGGTTATGAACGATGCAGCAAATCAACTAAAGCAATTGATGGAAAACATAGAAGGCATGAATACGAACTGAGAGAGTAACCTGAGTATTTTGGCCGAGATCAACAAGCTGCCGAGAGATGTATTGATTGCGGAACAGATTGTACCAGACGGATCAGTCGAGAAGGGGAAGCAGCTAGAGTTTGCAGTATCTTTCCGTTTGGAAATCTGCAGAGTTTTCTTTGTCAAGAGGATGCAGCACTTGAGAGTAGAACATCGATTTATCGACAAGATTCATTTCTTTCACTGAGGAAAGAGTGGACGGAGGTGTTACTTCATACGTGCGGATTGTTTCTAACGAAGTGCCTAATTCCCTGGAAGGTTCTCTTCTGATGGTACAAAAGAGAATTGATAAAGCTACCAAGCCTTTCACGATGAATTCTATCAGTAGATTGGTGGCGCTGCAGGAAGACATTGCGAGGTTTGGGCCTAGTTTGGAAGAGGTGGAAGCGTGCAGCAAAGTGTTGAATGAAGGGTTGCTGCAATTCAGGACAGAGAAGGAAGCAGTGGCTAAAACAGATGGAAAGATGTTGAATTACATGTTCGACAAGTATATCCGATATCAGAACAAGAAAAAGACATAAATGTTACAGCTGACATGACTTCTTCTATTCTTTCTTCTTCTATTTTCTATGTTCCCGGATGAAATTGTAAAACTTCTAAGTTATTGGTTTTGCAACCATTACTTGAAGTCATGCGGAACCATTCTGTTAGTTAAGTGATACATGTGTCACTTAAGGAGAAGATAGTTGAGGATGATTGCCAAATGTCATCTTTACTTGTTGTTTATGCTTTAGTTCAGTTTGAGTCTTCCATTTGTACTTTCCCTCCTACATTCTATAAGTAGGAGAAGAACCTTCGGGTTAAGGATCGATCAGAATTTGTAAGCAGCAATCCTGAGTTCTAGACTTTGTGCTAAATTCTGAAAGCAACTTGGAGCAAAGGAATACAAAGGAGCAGGTTTCCGGAAACTTTGTGTCACTTGTCTTGTGTTTCTTGCTTTGAATCTTAGATTTCTTGATAAACTTTGTGTTATTTTAGATCTAGATCTAAAGCCGCCTTTGTTTTATAATTTCGTGTGTTCATATCTATTAAGTTTCTTCTATGTGCATGTGATTAGCTCTGCTTATCTACTAATTGGGATGCACATCTTCCCCATTTCTTCTTTGTATTTCCTTTACTTCTTTCTTCTATAACTTTCCTTTCTTAAACAAACGCTACTTCACTGCAGAATTTCTTAGTTATGGTTCATGAACTAAGTGGTTAAAGTAAAACCCCGATAGATAATAACACATTTTTATTGACAAATCGACACGGGAGCCTCACCGGTTAAATGAGGGAGATTTATCTCACGACCGCCTAGGTTTGATGCTATGCAGAAAATCTAGCCAACATGACTCCAAACATTCCAATCCGTTCATGTAAACCTAATGCATATATTAATTAATCAAGAGCGAGGATGAACAGATTGATCAATTGAAAATCACTTGCAGCACACCCTACTATCAAATTATCAACATTTAGAACATTATAGGGTGCCAATTTCAAGTAAAACCTCCTACATGGACACTTTTTCATCATTTCCTCGCACCGCTCCAAGCGAGCTCAACTTGAGATGTCTTTCTTTTACAATTAACTCTTGAAAAATATTGATTCATCCTTATCATTTGTGATTTGATGCCTGAAATGCCAGAAAATTCTTTAACAAGGTGATATTAAAACTCCAAAAATAAATGCCTCTTTTTATTGTTGCAATAATGATCATTTTTATGAAACTGAATTTTCCAATATGATAATGCCGGGATGCCTACATCAAATCACCTTGAAAGATGTTTCCAACCCGACACTTTGTTAGGCCGCCTTCACTAGTTTCAACATAGCCAAACTCCTCCAAATTGCCATTTCTGGTTTTCAACTTGGGGAATTCAACGTCAGACTGCCACTGCCAGTTTTCACTTTGCAGTGGTATGTGGAATCCTACAATGAAAAAAGTCTTAGCTGGACAAAGACCATATGATGGTCAAGTGTGAATATAACTAGGAAAAAAATAGGAAGTGACCTGAATGAGACTTGATTTAATGATTCAATACTCAATTAATGACCCAAATTCCTTAAAATTTGGGGGCTTTACAGTTAGGATCTCCAATCTGTAATCCTTATCATTCATCTTAATGACTTTGAGTCCGAAAAATTCTTTCAAAAAAAATCTTTCAATTTTTCCAGAAGCTCTTTATTCCTTTTTATTATGGATTACAGAAGGGCTTCAAACTCTGATATAAATATTTTAACAAAAAATCATAGTAGTCACAAGTGTTAGCTAGTGTAGTATGGGAGTTCCAGTTAACCCTCCGAGCTGTACAAAACTAGAAAGGGAGGTAGGGTTTGGGTGTTAGGTTTTTTTAATCATAAGAACATCTATTAAAGCAGGGGCTAGCAATCCACTATTTTAAATATCACAAAAAGTACCGCCCCATATGTATGGAAATCCTTATTCCATCTCCAACAAAATTTGACCCCATGTTCGCTAAATCTGCTGCTAGAATAATATTCTAATGGTTGACTTGAGTGTCTTGTATAAAGATCACCTATGCGAAATAAGAAAATTATGAATACTAACAGAAGGAGACACGACCTTTGAAAGGAACTTCCAACTCTCATCACCTCCATAGTCCTCAACGAAGCAGACCATCCACTTCTGATTTTAATGATATTGACGAAGCCTCCACTATGAATTTGTCTTCTGCCAGCTATTCACGGAAATAAGCTTTATCTCAGTAAAAGCATTGAACTTGGTTCTGTGCATGGCTAAGACTTTAAGACTATTTGCATTTTTGTTCCTGAAGGTATCATTTTAGAGAAAGAATAGATTTTCATTACGAAAAAATGTCCCAAATAAATGTACTAAATTCTACTCAATTTGGTATTGTAAGATGTTTAGTTCAGCAAACAATAGTCTGTTTGTATTAAAGGTTTGGAAAGCTTCAATGCACATCCTGAAATGAAAGAAATCCATTGCACATCTAAACTTCATTGCTTTTATATCCTATGCAATATAAGTGCCAGATCTATCACAAAAAGATGTTTCCATTCTACACTTTCAAAGAAAAGCATAAAAGCCATGGGAATAAATGGTTTAATCGCACCTGAACTTATAACCTAATGGATTGTTTGCTGCAGCTGGTGACGGAAGGCCTCCACAATATGAGACAAAAGACTTAATTTTTCCTCCTCTTAGATGTGCGTGATCGATCATTTTCATTGCCATCATATGATCTGCAGAAAATTAAAGATTGGGACCAGTTACATTTTCAAATAAGATATAGTAAAGCAGGCTATTCTATCCGAGTTATGTTCAAAGTTTGAACCTCAAAGTAACCTACTTTATGAAACAAATTTAGTCTTCCCATTAAACATTTTGATGGTTAC